>JANSVA010074156.1:0-11755 GCA_025504915.1 Erythroxylum reticulatum | reverse complement strand
TGTTGTTTTTGAGTAATGAAAGAGGAAGGAATTGATTTTGAAAATCTTGTAATTTACAATTACTGGTTTTATGATTACATGTATGAGATGCCATGTGGAGTTCAGTAATGATCGCATGTAGCACTCCCTTATCTTAGGATATGTATCAGAATGACCTACGGGCGTCCCGGTGCGTACCCTAGGGTAATGGGTTGTTACACTCTCCCTCTTATTTTCTCTCTCTTGAACTTCCCATTAGTGGTAGAATGTAGAATCTCCCCTAGTGTTACATCATTAAGTCTTATATAGTACTTCCAATTAAGGCAACCTTAGGGTCCTTTTTGTGTCTAAAAGATCCAAAAAAAATCCCTTGACAACTCAATTCAGGACTATTGCCCACATATCTGTAATACAGGCCACGATCATGTACCTTAGTAGCATGATTATGGTCAGGATTTTTCGCTTCTATCGTGATTATGACCCATAACGCCATGATCGTAGCTCCCTACACCATCTTCTATCACGATCGTGGCATATTCTCCATGATCATGGCTCCTTTCTCTTGCTTTTGTCACACTTATAGCCCTGGGTTATTTTCTGGGTCTTCTCCAAATATCCTCCAATTTCCATAAAATGCTAACAAACACATCAAGGCACCTTATAAATATAAAATTGAAAATCAACATCATGTTCCAACATAAAAAACAATTAAATCATGAATATTTACTACCTACCACAATTTTAACCTAAGCACACACTAAACAGTCAAATGAACAACTCAACACACACTAAACTACCCACAAAAGGGCGATGCAATCTATACCTATCAAGAGTTATCACCTTTCAATCTATATAACTAGGTTGATCGGTCTTCCTTATAAAGAAGTAGTCAACTTGAGTGTTCATATTTCTTCTCCTAAAAGTCACCTTATGCTCCATTTTTATAAAAAATGAGTTGGCTATAAGTAAATCAAATACTATAACAAAATCTAACAAAGAAATCCCACTTTCATTCCTATCTTGGTATCTCCCCTATAAGCCCCTGAATACCCATCCAAGGTTTCCCCTATATGGTCATTAAAGTCTCCTCTTAGAATAACTTTCTTATTATGGGGAATCGAGTAAATCACCTCATCTAGATTTTCCCAGAATTGGCACTTAAGTTATTCTTTCAAATCTAATTAGGTTGCATAAGCACAAACCATATTAAAAACATCTTTTGATCAAAATCTTTAAAGACAAAATCCTATCATTAGTCCTCTTTACCCCTATAATATGATGTATAAATTCCTTGACAACCAAAATACCTACACCATTTTGTTGCCTCAAACACCCTGAATACTAATGTTTGAACCTACTAATCTCTTTATCTTTAGCCTTGTCCATTTTGTCTCCCAGATGCATGTCATTTAACTCTTATGTTTATCTAAAATCTCTACTAATTAAACTGACTTTGCTATAAGATTCCTGATGTTTCAGGAACCTATCCACAATCTATCAACATCTTCTCTTCTCTTAAACCCAAGACTTACCGAAAGACTAGTCTATGCTCTATCACCAAAAGTCAAAGCCACAACTCCTACCCTAATACTGAGCATAAGTGAGAGGACCCATCTTGGAGTTCCCCTTTCATAATCGAGTTGAGCCTTCCTAATGACCTTATGGTAGCCCTCCAATCGATATCTAACTCAATTGAACGGTTCTCGCAAAGCCAAGTTGTTCAATTGTTAAAAACTTTTTATACTTTAGAAGTTAAAAGTGCAGAAAATAGTGGGAAACCTTTTTTTACTGAAGAAGGGTTTTTAATTGAATTAAAAGGAAATAAAGACATATAAATTAGATTGAACTTGAAAAACCTAAAAGCACTAATTCCCTAATGACATTTAGGCTAAATGATCAAAATAGTTCATTCAAACAAAAGTATATACAATTCACAGTTGAAAAACACTAAAATAATATTCAATTGAACAAACAAATCTTTAATTCTGAAAACTAATACATAAATAAGAAATGTCTAATTATCATTTAGGCAAAATAACCAAAATTTTTGATATGGACAAAATTAAACATAATTCAAGGCAATTTATAGTTAAAAAATGCTTAAATCTATCATCAATTAAACTAAAGAATCTTTAATTTTGAAAAGTAATGCTTAAAAAAAGAAATTCTCAAAACTCAGTTAGGCAAAATCACTATAAATTCAAATTTGGATAGACTTAAGCACAATTTAAATCAATTGTCAGTCAAAAAAGGTTAAAGCAATTATGAATTGAACTAAAGAACCTTGAATTTTCAAAAGTTATCAAGAATAAACATAAAAAGAGGTAATTCCAAAATATGAAACCTTAATTCACCCTAAAGGTGGAATTGATGCAATTGAAAGGGTAATTGGATAAGAAAATGTGAAATTAAGAAAAACCCATAATATGGTGAGATTAGGGTTTACCTCTAAAATAATAGGATGAACAGAATTTATCAAGTCAATGGGTGATCACTTTTGAGTATAAGTGACTGGCTAGAGGCAAGGGAGGTACTGGAATCATGCTAGAGAGGTGGAGTTGATGCCAAAGGAGATGAAGACTATAGAAATGCTTCTAGATGGTTTTCAAAAGGGATAAGTAATGAATAGAGATGAGAAGAGCAGGGGATAATTAGATTGAGTGGAATCAAAGTTTTAAAATGGTTGTGCAGGCTAAATATTGAAGGGAATGTTGTAGAGAAGGAGAGGTGTCAATTGGTGGTGAGGAAGAAGAAGATGGACAATCTACATTTTAAAAATTTTGTTAACCAGTGGTTCATATTATTTGATCAATGTCTATTATTAGTTGACCAAAGTTAATTACCAGTATATTAACAAACTCTTTAAAACAAAAAGAATTAAAGGATTATTAGTATTGGTCTACTAGTTAGAGACATTAGTAGATAACTTAAGGATCTGTTCAACCAGAATATATGACCAAACTCTTAGGAAAGGAAACAATTCCAAATTTAGAAATATTGGTTGACCATTAAGGAGCATTGGTCAACCGGTGTCATTGGTCCAGAGATTAGTCAAGTGACTAGGAAGAGAGTAAACTCTCAAGAAAGAATCAAATTTATTATTTTAAGGATAGTGGTCAACCAATCTAGGTTTTTGGTTAACTAGCAAGTTTTAAAAACTCAAATAAAGCTTTTTTATGTCAAATTATAGCATAATGATATAGAGGAAACATAAATTAACTCAATAACAACATTTAAAACCCTTTTTAAAAAAATTAAAACCCATATATTTAATGGAATTTTCGTCGTTCATCCCTAATTCTTTTTTAATTGAAAATATGTCCTTACTCATAGGTTTAGTAAAAATGTCAAAAAATTGGTGTTGTGTATCCATAAATTCTAACTCAATATCTCCATTTTGCATATGATCTCTAATGAAATGAAATTTAATTTATATGTGCTTAGTCTTATAATGTTAAAAAAGACTCTTTGTGAGAAAAATGACACTTGTGTTATCAAACTTGATCAATATCTTAGTAAGGTCTTATCTATAATCTCTAAGTTATTGTCTAATACAAAGGATTTAAGAATAACAACAAATAGTTTCCATGTATTTGGCTTCTGCTATTAATAAAACAACTAAATTTTGTTTTTTGCTAAACCAAGAAACAAATGCGTTAACTTAAGTGGTAATTTTACTAACACTCATGCTATAAACTATTTTATGACAATTACTCTATGGTTCTTTAGTTCAATCTCCTTTGTAAACACACTATTTATCCAAAGGCTCCCTTTATTACATGGCTTGCTATTAAGAATGGACTCCAAACTAAAATTCAGTAGAGTGGAAGGATGGATGACTCATACTTATTATGCAGCAGGTTAGTAGAGGATATGGACCACTTTTTTTTTCTTTGTAGCTACTTTAAGGCTATCTTAAGTATAAACTTGCATTTGTTGTCAATTCATCATTATAGGTACAATTGGAAGTATGTTCTGAGTCGAGTGATTAGTAACACAATGAAAGGGCAACCCAATGCTACTTTTCTCAAAGCAGCTTTTACTATCATGATCTATAGCATTTGAAAAGAAAGAAACAATAGAAGATTGATGAATAAGAAGGAAGATAAACAAATGATTGTTGACAGAACTATAATTATGATCAATGCACATATCTATGCCAAAAATGCTCAACACTCTCTTTCCACTAATATGAAGACCAGATGGCAGCTTTAACCTTTTCATGGTTCTCATTGTTATCCCTTTTGTTTTAATTCTCTAAATCTTTTGTTCTTTTTGTAATACACTTATAGGCTTTAAGCCTTGAACTCATTAAAATGTTGTAGTTATTTTTTACTATAGTAACTCATCATCAAAAAATAAAAGAACCTAATGTGTTTCCTAAGAATTGGAAAGTACTATATGCGCTTTGTCTATCCAAGTGACTATTGGAAAAATTGCATTTAAAAAGCCAATTAAGCCAAAGAACATATCCTTAGGGTACCATAGTCCTAATGAAATAGTTACATATAAGTATCTAAGGATATGCTTAACTGCTAATAAATGTGATTATCTAGGGATTGATTGAAATCTAGCAAATAGGAAAACACTAATCATAATATTAGGCCTACTTGTGGTAAGATAAAGTAAGCTACCAATCATATTTCAATAAAGGTTTAAATCCACTAGCTTATCCTCTTCATCTTTATTCAATTTTTTGGAATACTTATAGGTATTTGTAATGGTTTGGCTTAATCCATTTCAAAGCAATTAAGTAGTTATTTAGTGTACTTTACTTAATTGATAAAAATTCCTTCCTTCATTTTCTTAATTTGGAGTCCAAGAAAGAAGTTTAGTTCTCCCATCATGCTCATATCAAACTCCCTACCCATACTTATGGACCAAGGATTGATGCTAAGGCTAAAGATGTTGTCGTTTTTGTGGCCTATTTATTTAGCCATTAACCAATTGATATCCCATCCAATGGAGAGTAACAGAGTCAAAGAAGAAGTTAAAGATGAGAGCATATGGGATATATTGTTTTTATCTTTTTAGTTTAATGGAATTGAATCATATTAAGCAAAAGAAAATGACCAAGGTTAATAGGTTTTTCTAACATAAGGGTAGAGAGAAACCAAAGATAGTTGTGGCCTAGAAAGGTAAAGTGACCAATAGTGTAGACAAATTGCATTTAATAAATAAGGTGGAAATGAGAGATTAAGACTTAATTCAAAAATAATTTTGACTTTATCAAGCATAGGGTAAAGGCGGATGGAGTATTGGGCATGACTTATATAGTACAAAGGTTGTCCAAGTACAGGAATACCTAAGATCTCATTTATAAGATTAGAAGTAAGATGGATGTCAATACCATGTACTTTTTTAGAAAATATGAGTGTCATTACGAATGACCTTAGGATGAAGATTGGTGTAAAACAAACGAACATTGGTAAAACTAATCCTATAACCTTGACCAATAAAATAGCACACATGACCGTAAGTTTTAATTTGATCTACACTATTAAGGGAAATTACACAGTTATTATGTTATTCTCGAAAAGCATAATCTTAGGGATTACCTAAAAGATGGAAAAGATAGTACAACCATAATCACAAGTTTACAAAAATTAAAGAATATATCTATTACATTTGATAGGCAAAAGATGGCTTGTACTAAAATAAACTGATGCAATTGAAAGCAAAGTGCAGATATAACATAGTGCAATTAAAAAAATTAAAAATTATTAATTTAATTGAGATTTTTTTTCAAAAATAATGGATAAAGAGGAAGTGTTTGATGCTTATAAATACAAAAATGATTAAAACTTTCAATAAAATTAAACACAAAAAATGTTATAAGTTGTATAAACTCTAATTTAAATAAATGCCCTTTTCTTATATATTATCAAAAATTTTGAGTCGAATAAAATTAATCACAATTTATTGCAATTAATAGTAAAAGAAGTATCTAAATTACTAATTAAATAAATAAATCTTGAATTTGAAAAATCACACTTCATGATGGAAATCCCCAAAAGGATATTAAGGAAAAATGCAACAAATTGAAAATTAGAAAACATTACACAAAGTTGAAGTCAATTAAAAGATAATAGAGCTTAAACATTCCATAAGTTAAACTAAGGATCCTTAAATTTTGAAAAATTCATATGAATTTAGGTAATTTGGCAGTGTAATACTTGAAATTGATTGATTAAACATACATAAACAATATAAAAATGGATAATACATTTTAATTTAAATCAAGAAAAATAAGAAAATTGAAAGTCCCAAAAAGATGGATTATGGGGTTTACTATCAACTATGGGGAGAGAGGAAGGGAAAAGAGACTACTTAATAGACTCTATAAGGTGGATGGAAGCATATTGAAATTGGAGGAACTACATAAAAACTCACATGAGAAATATTGATAATATCATGATGTTATTATCAGTGGAGAGGCTATATAAATGGTGAGGAGGTGTTATGGGTGCGTAATGGAGAAATAAGGGTGTCCAATAATGATGGGTGGTGGGAATGGCAGAGAATCTAGAGGGAAAATGGTGGTAGGATGTTTGGTGGAGGAGGGAGGAAGAAACACTGAAGGTAGTAGTTGTGAGAAGAAGAGATGGAGTGTCTAATTTTTAAGAACTCATTATATCGATTGACCACTATGACTTACTAGTTGACCAGAATATGTTTTTAATTACTAATAAGTGTTTCTGGTTAACCACTAAGTGTTTTTGATCCACCACTACAAGTAACTAGTCGACAAGTAAATATTATTGTTCAACTAAGGATGTAACCAAAATATCTAAAAGGTCTAGGGAAAAAATATTTCAAGATTTATCAAGATTGACCAACTAACTTAAAACAGTGGTTGATTAATTGTACTAGTTTAAGGGACTAACGATGCGTCCAATTTGAGAACAAAATCTCTAGAAAATTGAAGTTCCTTATATTGTTAGAACATTAGTCAACAACCTATAATATTGGTTAACTAATAAGTTCTAGTAACTTACTTTAAAAAAATTTTAAAAAAGCAAGATAAATCATAGGAAAACCAAAATAAACTCAAAAATTAACCTGAAAAGAATTTATTTAAGGGACTTTCCACTAATCATCTCTAATTGTCTTCTAATTGAACAAATTCTACCTTCACTTATATGTTTATTCAAGATGTCAACTAATTAGTGTTGTGTATCTATGAACTCCAATTTCATATCTCCTTTTTACATATGGTCCCTTATAAAATGATACTTAATTTCTATATGCTTGGACTTAGAATGTTGAAAAAGGATCCTTGTAAAGCAAATGGCACTGGCATTATCACAAATAATCATTACTTTATTAAGATCTAATCCATAATCTCTAATTTGATTTAACCAAAGAATTTGAGCGTAATATCTTAGTTCGATTATTGCACTGTGTAATGTGCTATACATGCATTTTATGGAGTATGCTCTATTTATGGTATACTAGAGTAATATAAGCATTTATAATAACAGAGATCACAGATAGACCAGAGATAGTTCTGGACTCAACCGAAAATTTTCGAAAACTACAAAAAGCTACAGAATGAGTTCAAACGAGCTTTAAAAGCCTTGAAATGTGCTTTGGAGATTTAGGTGACACTTTTGAATCAAATCTGGAAAATTTTGGTGACAATCAATGATTTTCAGATTCAATCCAAAAATTCTTCTAGTCAAATGAAAAGTTACCAAATAATTTCAAAATATAATGAATAGCTCCAGAATTAGGATTGGAGTTTGTAGGAATTGAAACGAGTTGAAACGGAGGTTATTTGAATAAAATTCGAGTAATCTTAAATTATTGGACTAAAATGCCCTTTTTGATAAATAATGGGTGTTGATGATTTTAAACCCATTCAAATTAAAAGCATCCAGTTAAATATTATTGACCCCAATTATATTATTTCATGGTCAATTTTAAAAAATACAGTTGTAGAATATTTTCGAGATTTTATTTGGTTAGTTGGTCAATTAAATGCATTAAAGGGCAATTTAGTCTTTTGTACTAATTAAGGGCAATTTGGTCTTTTTACATGATATTAGTGGATTGATAAGTCATTGGAGATGACCAATGAGATGATGACATGTGTTTGATGAGTCACTAGTGATGACAAACAGGAAGGTGACATGTGTAATCCATTAAATGAGTATAAGAAGAAAAACTTAAGGCATTTTGCTTCATTCTTTCAACATAAACGTGAGAGTGATGACAGAATAATGTCAGAGACAAAAAAAAGGGAAAAGAACTGAAGCCAAGGGTAAATATCAGCCAAGGAAGGAAGAAGGAGAGTGTAACTGATTTTTTATGGGTTTTGGAGCATGATTCGAAGAGAGTTTGATCAAGACTAAGTATTCATCAAATACCCACAAGATTGGAGGAAAAAGTGGTAAGTTTCCTATATTAAATTTCTAATTTTTTAAGGTTTTGTTGAGTGAGATAGATGTGTTTAAGATCAATTGTGTCTTGGTATTACTTTGATGTTTCTTTGCATAGAATTGGTTAAATTTGACAAGAAAGGAATGCGTAGTGGAATTCTATCTTAGGATACTTTAAACCAGTCTCAATGTTTTGACCATAAATTTGTCTACAAACCTCCAAATTGGGTTATTCCAACTGTAACTAAAACATAATACAAATTAATAAAAATCTCTATAAAACATCCTGACCTAATTCAGGATGAATGATATTCAAATTTGAGATTGAAAACGATAACCTGATATTATCCCTCAATTGAAATAGCATGTGATATTTGGTACATTTTTCATGATTTATAAGTTTAAATGACATGATTTTTTGATGATATGGAAACTAGAAACATAGGGAAACAAGTTTCCATGAGACCTCACAACCTAATTTGAACATTTTCTATGTAAAAATTAAGGAACAAGTAGAGGTATGGAATTTATACATGGGTCATAACTATGACAAATCATACATGATCGTGATATGGTGAATTAAATTGGGTGAGGTTGTGTTTTGAAGAAACCAGTAAGTTAAATGGGTAAAATATGGTATTTAAGTGACTCTTAAAGTTAGATTTGGAAACGAAGAATAATAGGTTAGCTTACAGAAATAAGCAAAAATATGACTAGAGTAAGTGTTAGGCGAATTCGATTAAACCAAATTTATAATTTTAATCCTTTATTTCATAATTTGAAAATAAATGCTCAAAAGAAGTGAGTGTGCTTGGAGATAAGTTTGTAAAACTATAAATGTATTTTATTTGTTTTATATGACTAAATTATTTACACAAGAATTGATGACAAGCGAATGTATTTTATTTGTTTTATATTACTAGATTCTTTGCAAAAGAATTGATGACATATGAGTGTTCTTTAAATTGAGTTTATTTAAATGGTTTTTATTTGATCATGAAATGAATATTTATGCTAAGTTTTATGCAAATGATATTTTGCAAGGGAATATTGCTAGCATAAGTGTATCCTTTGGTAATATAAGTTTTAATTTACATTAAATTAATTCAATTATGAATCCTCCCATACTTGATTTAGTAAATAAGATGAGTCATAAATGTAAGAGATGCTTTTGCCTATAGTACACCGCTAGGCTTTATATATGTTACTATATTCGTATATTTATGGTGGTTAACCTATTATAGGTAAGTAATGTAGAGCCAGCTCTATAAATAGTAGTTGGTTCATGGGTAAGCGATTTAGAACTAGCTCTATGACTTGTACGGATAAGCGATGCAGAACTAGCTCTGTGACTTGTTACAGCTAAGCGATGCAAAACCAACTCCATAACTACTAGTCTACATTGGTTAACCTATTATAGGTAAGCAATGCAGAACCAGCTCTGTAACTAGTGGTTAACCAGTTATAGGTAAGCGATGCAAAACCAGCTCCGTGACCTTATACCTAAGGGTACCATAGTGTAAAAAAGTTTGTGGTGGGCTATATCATATAAGAAGTTCATGATAATAAATAATAACATCGCCACTATTCATTTTTAAAAGTAATTTGAGAGGCACCATATAGTACTAATTATAGTGGATGGCTTATTTGCAGTTAAAAGTTTTCTTTTCAAAAAACTTATTGAATAAGGAAACAGGAAAAATGGAAAATGGAAAATGGAAATTCTTATATTATGAGTTTAATTTCAAAAAGGCATTTTGAAATAGTAATTTCAGAAAAATGATGTTGTGTCTTATGACATGTTATTGGATTACTAGATTTTATGATGTACGAGTGGATTGTTATGACAATTATTTTACCATGAGCTTTATGATTGTATGAGAATATTTCAATTATGTTGTTATAAAAAGTTAACTAGCGCTTCAGTAATTGATACTTTCTCATAAGATTAGTTATATCATTGGGTGCTATTATGTTTTTCTTATCTTTCTTATGTATGTGTTTGCTTGAAATTGGCTTAGTTGCTTGTATATATGTTGTAAAGTTTTTTGGAAAGGGTTTAAAAGTGTGATCTTGTAAACATCTTTGGGATTGTAAATCTCTTTTTCTTAATGAACTACAAGGGTTTTAATCATCAAGGATGTTTTTAAAATGTTGAGAATTGTATGTTTGTGATTACTTATGATGTGGACCTGAGGTCCTGTTTTAAAAGTTAAGATGGTATATGAAATATTAGAAGTTTTTTAAAACGTATAATGTAGGTTTTTGAAAGTTTTGGGAAAGTCAAAATACAATCGTTGTGTTACCAAATTTTTCAGTAAAATTATAGAAAAAAATTTACCTACTATTTTCCACGCTTTTATTTATTAAAGTAAAAAATGTTTTAAATAGTTAAATGGATTGACTTTGTAGGAACCCTTCCGTCGAGTAAGATATCGATTGGAGGGCTACTGTGGGGTCATCGGGAGAGCTCTATTCAGGTTCTAGAAGGGAAAGTCTAGGTTAGGTTTTTTCATTAAGTACAATAACGTATGGTTGCCACGTATTCAACTTTCATAGTTGATAAAGCCACTGAATTTTTTTAATAAACCAATAAACTAATTCATTTACTAATAATTAATAGGTTCTAGATATGCTCTTTCTATCTAAAAGGCTACTACCAAATTTTGCATCTAAATAATCAATTAAGTAAAAGAACCTATTCTTAAGGTATCAAAATCTTGGTGAAATAGTTTCGCACAAGTATCTAAGGATGTGCTTAATAATTAATAAATGTGATTCTCTAAGACTTGATTAAACTCTAGCATATAGGCAAACAATGGACATGATATCGAATCTAGTTATGATAAGATAAAGTAATCTACCAATCATACCTTGATATAGCTTTACATCCATAGGCTTACCATCTTCATCTTTATTCAATTGTGTTATAATTTCCATAGGTGCCCTAATGGTTTAGCTTGATCCATTCTAAACCATTTAATTAGTTCCTTTATATACTTTGCATGATTTTTGAACATAACTTCCTTCATTTGCTTAGTTTAAAGTCTAAGAACGAAACACAAGTTCTCCCATCATATTCATCTCAAACTTCCAACTCATACACTTGGAAAATTCTTCACACATATTCTTATTGATAGCACTAAATATGATATCATTAACTTAAATTTGAACAATTAGGATATCATACTTGTGTCTTTTAATAAAAAAATGTAGTGCCAACTTTGTCTTTAAAGAACTCATTTTCTATAAGAAATACACCTAACATATGTAGCACCCCTTTTACCGCAGGGTACACACGGGGACGCCCGCAGGTCATTCCGGTACATATCCTACAATAAGGGCGAGCTACGAACGATCACTATTTCACTTCACATGGCATCATAATAAAA
>JANSVA010074117.1:0-11758 GCA_025504915.1 Erythroxylum reticulatum | reverse complement strand
ATGATAACTTTTGCGACAATTTTTCGTACGTCACAAAAAAAACATACCTAAATGTGTACTTGGTTGTAGTGATGTACCTTTTTCTTGTATTGTGAGCATGTTTCATGTTATTTTGATGATAAAAACACTCATATTAATGAAAAGAACTTATATGTTTTTTAGTATGATTCAACACAAAATTATGGTTATTTTACCTTGAATGAAATTTAGAATGTGAATTATACAAAAATGAATGAAATTTTTGTTTCACTTGTGACCTAAAGGACGATGTAGATAGTTAAGTGATTTTTTGTACATATTTAAAAAATACAACATGCTTATGTGATGATTTAGGCATAAACTCATTATATAAATGCTTTCCCCTTATAAAATTTCCTTTCCATTGGATTGTATACTTTCACTAATGAAACCGATTTTGTACTTATCATAAGAGCTATTTTGGGTTTTAAGCATGCTTCTTAGTTTTTCACTCTTTATAGTGAACTAAGACAATGATGCTTTAAAAATTGATCTCCTTCTATAATGACCATTTCTCATACAACAAGTTATACTTATTATCCTTTTGTTACTACACTCCTAGATTTTATCATGTAATACGTTATCACATTTCAAGTTGTAATTCTTAATCATCCATGAATATAAGAGATTTTATCTCTTTATAATCATAAGTGGTGTCATACATGGACACCCTATTAAATTTTATTTTTCCCAAGGGCATAAAACAACATATGCACCACTTTGCTATTTAATACAGTGAATGTCTTATTATAGTTGTTATAATGACTTTTATCCTTTGACACCTAAGCTTAACTTCATCTTAAACTATGATTTTTAATGGAAAATAGGGATCATTTTCTACAATTTTCTAAAGATGAACTTCTTTGACCAAAAGAAAACATTTCATCATACTCTTCTAATATAGGTAATTATATCTACATCAAAGAATGGTAGTACATGTGCTTTAATTTCCTTGGTCAAAAAGTGAATCAAAATGAATTATAGTGATCTTTCCTCAAATCATGTTACAAATATATATCAAATGGATAACACCTTTTTTTATCCAATTTAATAACAATTGTGTAGACTGTTGAATTGGCATTTTTTCTTCACTGCAATGCTATTTGTCTATGGACGTATTCTCAGTCAATGTTTTGTCAACACTATGACTCCAGACAAGGCCCTCTATCGACTTGTGAGTAGCCTAATCAAGTATCATATGGTTATCTGTTATTCCTTTTACATTGCAGGTTTTATGTGGTTCATTCTTACGTTAAAGAAGAAGATGTACAAGTATCAATTTGGCCAGTATGCATGGACACACATGATTCTTATTGTGGTGTTGACACAGTCCTCTTTTGTTGTAGCCAACTTTTCTGAAGGAATTTTCTGGTAACTCAATGTTCTCCATTCTCTTTCAATTTTTTTATTCTTATGCAAGATTGAGTGCAATCCTTCTTGTCTTTAATAAAGGTGTTAAAGATGTATTTAGACTATTGGAACACTACCTTATTTTTATCTTTTCTATTTGTATTTTGATTGGACATGTCAAATGATTTTATTTTCCATTTTATGACCCCTGGAAGGAATAACTCGATACTCTATTAGACAGAAGACTTCTCAATTGTTTTGCTAGCATGCAGGTTGTAATCTCAGCTATTGCTATCTCTTTAATTTCGCCATGTTTGTTTTGCATCACTCTTTTATTATCACATTTGCATGTGAGTCTACCGGAAACAATCTCTCTACTATGTAGGGATAAGGCTCTATATTATTAGACCTCCCAGACCCTGTTTTATTGCAGGATTTCGGACTGAGTGTGATGATAATTATTGATCCATAGATGGTTACATGAATGGTTAATTGTACATATGACAATAGCTTGGGCCGAGCAATCAAAGCTTGGTGATATCAAACTTTGGAAGGAAATGTTATTTTTTTATTAAAACTTAATAAAATAACGACGTTTTGGTTAATCAGTATTCAGATATTAAATAAAATGATGTCATTTTATCTAAAGTTTGATCATGTTGAACCTTCCAAACTCAACTTTAAGCTCGTTTAGCTCAAGTTCTAGGTAATGACTTCAGGTCAGGTGAGGCTAGTCCTAAGGCAACTTTTCATCCCTAATGAACTGTGTGGCAATAAATTCTATAGCTTTTTAAAACTCAATTAATGAATTATATATACTAATTTATGATTACGAAAAATTCTTATAAGATAGTTACAAAATAAATATAACAAGAATAAAAGATTATAGGGAGAGTCGCACAATATCAATTTATAGTAGTTTAGTTAAAGAACCATTAGCTTTTGTCCACTCCTCGAACTCCATTTAGAAACTTATTATTGTCTTCTTCAATAAGAGGAGTCTTTTATACATATATCTTCCTTTTAATGAAGAGAACATTTACATGTCTTCCTTTCTTAGGATGTAAAAGAAAAATTTGTACATCTTTATCACTGGTAAAAAGGAAATATAAACAATTCAATTGCTCTTTTTATTGATGTCCTATCATTCAAATATAATTCAAAATTTTCCTTCTTAATCACACAATACACTAAGGATTCAAATCATTCTCATATATATAAGTTAATGAAACTATCTCTAATGCTAAAGATATTTTTTAGAACTCATATGTGATATTTTTATAGCAAAAATATCACGTCAAATAATCATTTTATATACAATTAATCATTATAATGATCAATTTTTATATACAATAGGCTAATTGATTCAACTACCCAATGTCCTTTAGTCGGATCATGGGCTAGCCTTTTCCTTAGCTAGACATTTAACTTTCATTATATCCAAGACACTTCTTATTTGATTGGCCAACCCAAACCCTTCAACTAGCTAGAATTTTAACTTTCATTATATCCAAAACGAATTCATTCGATATATTCGCCATAAGTTAGTGGTGATTGGTTCAAATTTAAGGATACAAGTATCAACTTTCAAACAAAGAAAGCTAAACATGACGTTAAGCTTACTCTCGAGGCAATTCTAGATCGGTTCCAGCATATATGGCATATGGCAGATTAGATACTTACGGAGGACCACAAATTAGTATCGACTGATTCTCAAAGGTAGGAGAAAGGGCATGTTAGATGCCTACTTTCGTAGCAAGCTCAAGCTAAGAGTCCAACATAACTTTCTTGGGATGTAGATGTCAGCGAACAACCTCTTACTTCCAGTATCCTATTCGATCCCTCGAATATTCGCTTGTGGAATTTAAGGATTCTCCATGTGATTTTCATTGGTATTATTGGCTTTGATTCCCCAATCCTCATAATTAAACCATTTTTCATTGTTAAACCTTATCGACTTAAAATGTTTTAACCTTCTATAATTTATGTACCTTAATTCAAATGCGTTCCTCAAACTTCTCTTTCAGGTTCTATGAAGACAACCAACCAGTTTTAAGCAGGTAATGATCACCATTGGCATATATATTAGGGGACCTTATGCTCAAATCTTCAAAGGATGTAAAGTCAATTAGATCAATAGAGTAGGTCCCCTTTACTGTGCAATCCAGAATTTCTTTTGGATTTTTTTAAAGTGAAAATTTTTTGTTAAGTAGGATTAAGATGTTAGTATGCTGAACTTGTTATATTCTAATTTATTTAAGTGATTTTGATCTAAATTAAAATAAAATCTGTTTTTCACATCTGATATTAGTGTCGGCTCTAACAGTTTTAAGATACATACCAGTATCTAGTATGTACCATGTAATTCTCTTATCTTCGAGGTTACGGGTTGAGGGCTATCATATCATGAGTATGTTCGTCCATTTTATTCACGAAGTCTCGGCGAAGACGGTTTAAGTAGGAGGCAATCAGACGGCACGGAAGCTTCGAGTCGGACCACGTGGACTACAAAATGAAAACGGATAGGGACCCTACAAATTCTGTCTGACTGAGCTAGTTGTCAGTACTATATTTTGTCTGCTTGCAATTTATGTGATAAGCACATGTGGCTTTCAGAGGACTTGAACTGACATGTTACGTACAGTAGGCAGCCTTCTTGGAGATATTTTATTGCTACCACAGAATCTTTTCGGCACGGCTCAGTGTCAGTAGACGGTAATTCCGGGGATGTGATCTTCTGTACCAACAGCCCTATTCTGTGCCACTACGTCCTAATCACTTATTTATATGGAACTCACAAAAATAGATGATTAGGATATAATGGTACAGAATAAAGCGAGTGTTGTTGGTGCAGATGATTTGAGGCCGTAATTCCAAAGTCTAAAATTTGGCGACGAACTTCTGTTTGGAAACAGACAAGCTTAGGATGAAGCAAGACTTAGGGAAGGGTGATTTAACTTTGTTACGTTTATCATCCTCATTTAAATCTTATTGAAAGTTTTTTTTGGAAAAAATATTATAGACAATTCAAACTAAACAAAAAGTATTGTCCTAAAAAAATGTAAAATCAATGTAGTATTTACAAAAGCACTCAAACAAGAAATGAAAATAATTACTTCTGAGCCTCTTCTATAAATGTTTCAAGTATTCAATGACATGAAGAAAGAATTTTTTTTAATATTATCTCCAAAATTGTGGATTATATAGACCAAAAGTTATCATATTTTCATAAGTCGATGCACTTACTACTTACCTTTTCTTCCAAAAGTTATCATCTTTTTATAAGCTGGTGCACTTACTACTTACCTTTTATTTCAAAGTGAATTAGTAGACACAATTGATATAAGTAATTTAAACATATTTTCTTAATTTCTAGTAAGATTTATCCTTGCAGTAAAAATCTACAAGGAAAAATTCGCCAAAAAAATTTTTATCAAAATTTTCAGTAATTATCGTATCTTAAAAAGGAGACAATCTCGAATAGTGTATATGCAAATTGAAATCAATAATGAAATGTATCCATCTATAAACGAACCTCCTAAATATGATTTTGATTGGAACCTCATTAATCAATTTAACCTTCATTGCTTTGAAGGTGTCTATCAACAATACCTAAGATTCCTCTATCTCGAATAGCATATTTACAAATTGAAACCATAATGAAATCTATCAACCTATAAATGAACCTCCTAAATATGATTTTGATTGAGACCTTATTAATCAATTTAACCTTCATTGTTTTGAAGGCGTCTATCAACAGTGCCTGAGATTCCTCAAAAGTCATTAATTAAATTGAACTACAGAGGAGCAAATATGTTGATGACCTCAGCATACTAAACACCTATTTCTAACATAGAATTTGGAATCCCTAAAATCTTCTTTTTTCTAAGAGATTGATGCATCTAGTTTTAGTAATGAACTGGTGGTTGGAATAGTAGGTTCTACTGGAATGTTTGGGGGACCAGTAGTTAAAACTGTTTGAGTGATTTGTTAAGGAGTAATTGGTTGGATGATTGGTTGCACAATAGGTGTTTGATTAGTGGATATTTGTTATTTCTCAAGGGATTAATTTCTTTGGTTACGTCTCCTACTTGTTGTTGAAGGTTTGATAATTCTGCTTCGTTCTTAGTGAGTGAATCTTTTAAGTTGAGGATTACTATTTCTATTTTCTGGTTAATGTATCTATAAGATTGTTTGCAGAAGATTTTATATAATAAATTTGAAAATCATATTGATTTAATTCTAATTTAATTCTAATTGTCATATTATTAATCATCCTTGATTATAATTTGTTTTAATGTTATATTTAGTGAATCTACATAAATACTTAGAATCTGTCTGAATTTGAAATTCAACAGGTAATAAATCGAATTTCTATTTTCTTAATGTTTTAACACACGTAAGTGTTTTCTTTTTATGAATAAGATATTTCTCATTAATATATTTACATAAGAGGTACTTCCTTTTCTTCTATCCATGTCTATTGAGTTTTTGTACTACATTTAAGTTGTAACATTTTTTTCTTTAGCTAAAATTTTAAGGAACGCTGGATCAGATATATAATTTAATAAGCCAAGAAAAATCTTAAACTTCAATTATATTTTTAGGGCTTCTAGAAATTGTTATAATTTTTCAAGAATATTATGTTGTAATCTTAAGAATCCATTATAAAATTTTATATCTAAATATTCAATATTTTGTTGACCTAGTTTAATTTTCTTTTTCCTTAAAATTAGTCATTTATGTTAACATCTAATAAGAACAGTTTTTACTTTTTTTCAAATGATCTTATTTATCTTTATTTGAAAATATAATAATATCATCAATATATGCTAATGTAAATTCTTCTAATCCTTCTAAATTGTTGTCCATAAATCTTTGATAAATATCATGAGCTTGTTTTAATCTAAAAGATAATAAGTTCTATTGGTAATGTTTTTGTGGCGGATATGTGAAGATTATTAATGATTTTGTGTCATTCATACGGTCTTAATTATCAATAACCAGATTTTGCATCTAGGGTAGTAACCAATTATGTCCTTTCAATCTACTAGCAATATAATCTTTTCTAGGCAATTTATATGCATCACCTATAGTAGCTTTATTTAATTATTTATGATTGATTATAAATTAAAATTAATAACTATTAATAAATGTAATTAAAATTAAGTTATCTTCAAAATATGTAAATTTTGTTTAATAACTAAGATACATTTAAAATTTTATAAATAAAAAATAAAAAATAAATTATTTATTTTAATAAAATAAAATAATTTTACTAATAATTTGTTAATAAATATTATATAAGAAATTAAAATAAAATTTTAATTAGAAATAATTATTTTTAAATTTTATTTAATATATAATTATTATCTGTCATAAAAACATAAATATATGTAACAACTATTTATTTCAAAGAAAAACAGGATTAAAACTAAAAAATTAAACCAAAAAATTAGAAAAAGAAAAAACAGAAGTAAAACGGCCCTAAATATACGTAAGCAAGTTGCAGTCTGAACTCAAGACAAGCTCCTTGAGCAGCGAAAAGTATTAGGTTTTCAATAAATAATTTGCGTCCTCAAATTTGGCTGAAAATGTTGCAAGTATTCAAGCACAGGCTTAAGATATGAATGTTGAGTTGAGAGAGCCGTCCTTCCTAGAAAGAACACAATGTCCCATGTGCTATAGAGGTCAACATACTGTAGCAGCTAGTAGAGCAAATCAAGCACATGATCAGTCGGTTTGTTATTGGACGGCATCTATTCTTTCCGGAAAATACAACAGGTGGGACCTTGGAAAAAATAGGCCGTGGAGTGAGAATTATCTCGTTTTTCCGAACTTTTGTCTTTTCCATTTTCGCATTTTCGCATCACAAAAACAACCCTAAGATCAGTTTCACTACCAACAGACTTCAAATTTCAAACAGTGATATGATAAAATGAGTCAAACAATGTCCATAAACATTCTCAAGCACCAAATTACTGTCCTTGAACTATAATCTCGAACGAACAAAGGGACTCGTTAAGGAGGTATGCGTATCAAGATTTGATATGTAACCGAGCAGAAATAAAGGGGCCCTGAGCTGATCATATCACGAGGTATAGAGGATGTCATATGTAAGTGCGGAAGCACATGCGGGGGAATATCTGACTCGTAAGGAATCATATTTGATCAATCATCCTGATTTTATGTAATAAAATAGAAGACTTATCTTCTATTGCCTATTCTAGAGATAATTCCAATGCGTCCAAAAATAATTGTACAAATCTATCATTATATCAGACAAATAAACACATTGATATTTTGAATTAATAGGACAACGAAATAAACATGACAAATTAGAGCAACTTAATTAATTTTAGGTAAATATTATTTTTTAATCAATCTCTTTATAAATTTAGTATAAAATTTTATGTTACCCGACCTCTTCAAATTCTGCGCTTTAGCAAAATTTCTATTGGATGTTGTTTTACCGTTTTCTTTATCTAGTATATAATACATGGTAGATCACAAATAATTTGCATGTAATACATAATTTAATATTAAAAAACAGTATTCTTTATCTTTTATTTAGAAGAAACTAAGAAATTCCTGATTTTTATAAGTACATACATTTTTTTTAATTTTGTGAGGATACTGATCTCAAATATGCCATTAAACAGGGCTTCTGGGCACATAAAATTTGACCTTTGAAATGAATTGAGGCAATAAACAAGTTGAACAGAAACATTCCCTCCATGGGCAACTAAAATGTTTACTTCAAATTGAAGTTTTGTCTCAAAAAGCTCAATTTCAACTGTTTGACCTCAGGGGTCAAATTTCGCTAAACTTAAATCGATATTGATACGGACTCACTTGCTCAACTGCAAACTTGAGTTCGAACTCATCTGAATTTGTAAGTATTCCAAGTAAATACAATCCTTAATAACAGTTCTTTCCATCTAACTTTGAGGCTAAATTGACACGCAAAATTAATTCTTATATCTTTTAAACAGTATCGTCTCACTTTCTATAAGTAAAATCATGGCTCTCTTGGCTTCAGGTTAGAAGAATTAAATGTTTAACGAAATAGGAAAAGGTAAAACATAAAGTATTCTTCACAGTGTGAACATAGAAAAGGCAAGAAAATGATACATACAAAGTGGGGACACGCCCTGACAAAAGGAGTGGCATTGTGGATGGTAGTTGTACGGTGCATTTCCTTAGGTTAGGCATGAGATAATTATGTTGGCCTCCTCCGTCACATGGCACCACCGGGCAGATAAGATTTGTTTTCAGCTGAACTTGGTGGGAAATCTAATTGTATCATGGCCTTTGTATGTTAAACATTTTCATTTTGGTACGGTAAGAAGTAAATATTATGAAATAACTAACTACTAATCCTCCGACTGATTTATTACAACCCACTAGACTACAAGCCAATCCAAACTAGTTGCTTTTGGAGAATCGGTGGTACAAGCTGTGAGAGTGAGATCTTAATTGTAGGCATCCACACCTAACATAAAGCTTCCGTCTTTTTCAGTGGCACCGTGGCCGTACGATACGGAATTGGCTTTCGTCGAACTAAAAAGAGACGACAGCAAAGACTGAAAAATAGCGTATCAAATTCTCTGTTTTATAATTAGGGATAGGCAAATTTTGACTTATAGGGCGGACCTTAGATAAATTTGAGTTATAATTATTTTAAGTAAAATAATATTATTTTATTTAAAAGAGTTAATTTTTGAATAAACTTGAATCTGAATCTAAAGCTTGATCTAATTTAAAAAAATATTCAATATTTATTTATTTTAAAAAACTTATTCTAACCATCCATCGCTGTAAGGACGAGATTTAATGAAAATCATCGTCTCTTCCTTAAAGACCGTCTTTTTAGGGTTCATCTTTCGACAAGCAAGGCCTGTCTACTATACTTGGCATCACTCAAGGCTCAAATTCGAATTGCCATCGATGTTAACGTCAAACCCCCTGGTAGTGCATTGAACCAAGAAATTTAAAATGCATCCACACCTTAGGTTAGATATATTCGGTTCACATTTCCTAGCGATTCTAACAAGTTAGATATCACAACTGAAAGTGAGTTTTTTTTTTTTGATATAAAGGTAGAAAAATAACAAAAATTACATAACGAGTCTAAGGAAGCAGATCCCCGATATATCCTCATCAAAGAGACGTTGACACCTTATATGTGTAGTAGCAAAAAAGGTGAGACCGACAGTAGAATGATCTGCATGAGTAACAAGTCAGTCAGTACATCTATTATTCTCTCGGTAAACGTGACGATGAGTAATAGACCAATTTCGCGTGAGAAGCTCGTGGACACCCATGACAATGGGATTGAGCGCTTAGAAACGACGATCCGAGAAAGAAATAAGATAGTACACCACGAGAGAATCCAGCTCCAGTTCTACTCGACGGAAGCCCAGCTTCAATTATAATCGGCGGAAGCCATCAAGTGAGTATTGGTACAAGAAAACAGGACAAAGTGCAACGAACATCAAAAAGATGCTTATTTTATTCAACTGAGGAACCAAAATTATTCAAAATCGTCAAGCTTTCTGGCAGGCAGTAAGCAACAACCACCAACCAAATTTGACAATAGAAACCAAACTGAAAACAAAATTCCATCTCCGGAAACATTAATCAATGAGAAGAAATCTTGAGGTTGAGAGACTTGTTAATCCACGCCTTCCAACTCCCACTTCCCTTCTGGGGGTTCATAGTTGATTTTGCATCCTCTGCCAACTTCTCGGTCACCGGCTTCTTACATAGCATGAAATTGCGAGCTCCCATTGATCCAATTGTCTCCCATGGACTCATAGCTACAACCAATTTAACAAAGGAATTCCAACTCAAATAAATGAATTCCCAATACCTTAATATTAAACTTTTGCTTAAAACACAAGAAAACATTACGACAATTCTAATCGAATCCAACTAGGAAACAGAGAAGATTTCATAATCCCAACTAAATAAGGAGACTTTATAAAAATATCTTAAATCAAAGCCTGGTCTTGAAATTGCTTACCACCAGACCCAGAAGTGGGACAATAGAGTGAGAAATCATTGAAATCAGAGCCAAGAACAGGAAGGCGACCCTCACGAGCGTATGATTTCAAACAAGTATCAATGACAGCGGCAACAAGCTCATCTTCATTCACCACAAATCGGATCGGACCAGCACTGCCCAACACCGTTACGCTAATCAAAAGCCTATTGCCTTTTGCAGCCTGGCTCTTCTTCTGTTTGTAAAGCAACATCTTTTTCTTCTTTTCTTTTTCTTTCAACAAAGGAAAGAGATCTAAATTCAAACAATTACCAACAAAAGCAACACGAAAACCCCTCAATCGCGATCTGGGCAGAATTTTTCGCCCAAGAAAAATACCTTTAATATAGATCAAAAGAATGTGATTGTAGAAATCGGAAAAATAGAAAGAGAGAATTCTAAGGAAAAAGAAATATTTTCTTCGGGGGAAAGCTAACGAGTTCAGGGGTCAACACCGAGGCAGCGATAGTACCAGCCTTCTTTGCAAGAGCCGAAAGCGAAAGCAGAAGCCGCAGAAACAACGCCCACCCTTGATTTACAGAGGGAGAGCATGTAATCTCTACTACCTAAGATTTCCACCATTCACAACGATCTTTGTCTTTTATGTGATAACCAATCTGAAAGCCAACAAAAACCCGAAAGCCTAAAATTTTTTCCGTCTTCTGGGTCGATCAAGACTAAGAGAAGAACGAGAGAGAAAGACAGATGCTGCGTTCCAGAGTCGCTTAGAACAACAAGGGCTGATTGAAGGCTAAGGAAGCTGAGGGTATATATAGTGCAAATAGGGCATGAGGCGGTGTTGTGCGCTTTAGGGCTGAGCCTTGTTTTATGGTTCTAATGTATTTGAAGCTGACATCCGTGTGGAGCTGACTATGTTTTGGTTTTCCTTTTCCGTGTTTATTATTGTTATATAAAACCAACCTTATTTCTCTAATTTATTATCTGGCAAAAGGTAAGCGCGTTTGATTTTTCAGTTTTCAGTTATAGTTTACGTTTTTTTTTAATAAAAGCAAAAATATATAACTATTACTAATTATTATTCGCTTAATTTTTAATATTAATATAGTTATATTTTTAACATTAATAATAATTATATATTAGATAAAAATTAAATATAAATTATTTTTAATTAAATAAATTTATTAAACATCTTAAATAAATTTATTTAATGTTATGTTATTTTAATAAATTAAATTTTATTTAAAAATTTAAATTTATTTTAAATATATTTTAAATATAAATCAAAGTTTTTTTAAATATTTATATACTTTAAATTCAATTATATTTATTAATAATTATTAAAATTTAATTACATATAATTTAATTATAAAAATTAAATTAAAT
>JANSVA010074068.1:0-11760 GCA_025504915.1 Erythroxylum reticulatum | reverse complement strand
ATACAAAACACTTTAGACATAATGTCTTTTTGTTACAATATAGTTCAAATACACATTGAGCAGAACTTTTCGGAATATATTGTTTGATACAAAAGTTGCAGAAAATACAATTCAGTGTAAAACTAAAGAAATACAATGGAGACACAAATTGATTCCGACCTCTATCTTTCCCTTGCATGTAATGGGTATACTCCCGTTGACTAACAGGGTGTTCTTCTGATCCTGAAAAATATTTGAAAATTTTGGGTGAGTTTTGTGAACACAGTGAGGTAACGATCATCGATGGTTTACTCAATTCATGCAATATGCCATTTCACATAAACAAATAGTTCACAAAAATAGTACTTTACATCAGTATTTCATTTTCCTTTAAGCATAGGAAAATTTGGCATTTCAATCCAGCAAACATACTTAACAAAATGCATATGAAATGCTCATGAGACACTTTTCTAATTATCACGTTGTGTGACCAAGTGCCTAACTGTCTCCTATTTATTAGATACCGGGATCATTGATAATTGTCCCATATAGGGCTCACTGATAACTGTCCCATATAAGGCTCATTAAATGTTAAGCCTAAGGCTTTAAATCACTTTTGAGCTCTAGGTTCATCTTTTTTACACTTTGAGCTTTAAGCTTTGATCGATGGCTACTCTGGTCTCAACTTCTATTATCTAATCATACATTCATGTAATGAAATGCATCACATATATTCAATTAATTGAAAGTGCTCAATGTCACACAATCATATTCACTATCACGTCTCATTCACATTGTCATCGGATCTTAGCCCAACATTCAACACTTAAGTCAAGAAAGTGCACATGAGAACCACTTTTCATTTGTTGCTTTGTTGTGACTGAGTGCCTAAATTGTCCCGTATCCATTAGATACTGGGCTCATTACTAACTATACTTTATTCACTTGGGGGATATAGGGCTCATTAAACGTTGAACCTGAGGCTCTGAATCACTTTCTGAGCTCGAGGTTTTTTTCATACATTGAGCTTTAAGCTCTAATCTATGGCTATTCTGGTCACAACTCCCATTATCTGATCATGCATTCATGTTTGGAATGCATCTCACACTTCAGTCAATCATATCATAACACATTTAGTTCTTCACATTCACATTCAAGCAGCACTTCAACAAACATTCCACATTTCACAAACATTGGACCTCCTGTCTGGAATTCAACACAATTAAATTCACATTCATTTATCATTCATAACAGAATTTAAGCAAACAATAATTGAGAGAAACCATCTAGGTTACTTACAGTATGCTCCCGAAGCTAAAGCCTGGAAGTACCGTCAACATCTGGAGGTTGATGTTCCAATTGCTCCTCTAAACCAAATAACATACACATATATCACAATTTGCACAATTATAAGTGATTACAATGCACATGAATGAAATGAAATATGTACAATGCATGTTCATGACAATCCCGGGTATACCTTTCCATCAATTTCATCACAAAGTCATTCTCATATGAAAACCCATCTATGTATACTTTATACTTAGGTTTATACCTCACTAAAACCATTAAGATCACAATTCATTTTTTCGTTGATTTACTTTCAGATTTTTCCAAGATACACTTTTAGATCTACTATTCACATTCAATTAGAAAGTGAAACTGATGTAATTTGGTCATAATATCATCTAGAAAAGTGTTCCTCTATGTCTTATGTTTCTACTGACACCAAAATCACTCAATTTAGTTTTGTAATTTGGAAGATAAGTCACAAACATTTTTGGGCAACTCATATTCAAAAACAGTGTACTATGCATAACGTCCATCCAAAAATTAACCATCTTAGGAATTGAATAAAATTTTGACTTCTTCATATGATTTGTATACATATGTCTCTAGTTTACTCCAAATTAAAAAGAATCTCATTTAGAATCCTATAGATCCAAATATAATCAAAATAATGAAGGGTGTTCAGGAAGAAAATCCTATTTCACTGTTCCAACAGATTCATCAATCTTTCTCAATTCAATTCAAAATGCTACAGAATTTTATTAGAGAATAGAAACATATGTTAGGAATCTATTGGTTTAAGAATCAAGTCATTTGGAGGTCTAGAGAAGAAGTTATGATTAAAAAAAAAAAGAAGGTTGTTCAGGGTGAGTTAACCCTTTGGACAAACCAGCAATTCCAACCAATTTCAGCAATGTCACCCTCGTGCTTAAGCATGAGGGTGACTTTCCAACCTACTAAGCAATGTCACTGTCGTGCTTAAGCATGACAGTGACTTCTACTCAACTACAATTTGCATCTTCTTCCTCTTTTCCATTTTTTCTCCAACCCTTCCCAAAACAGAATTTCGAGTCACTTTTACTTGATAATTTTGACAATAAAAACGAAGGATTTAGGCTAAACTTTCTTCTAAACAATTATTCCTTTATGTCTTACTTTCAAATGAAACCAATTTCATGCAATTTGGTTTGATATCTACAAGTTATGCTAAAAACACTACAGACTGTTCCAAACCACGACAGAATCCACAAACTCAACTTCTAAACTCCATAACTTTTGATCCAAAACTTAAAAAATTACAAAATTTATATCAATGGAAAGATCTACAACTTTCTTGAAGACATTTTGTCAAAATCCATATAGATCAGTATAGTATATTAATGGAAGTTTCAGATCAAAATTTTAACTCTTTCACTATTCATTCCTAGAATTTCCAGATTTTTATTCACAATCATCCAACACTTTAGTTTATTCAACTCATTCACCATAAATTCATACTACCCCTAAATACGCAGATTTAGTCAAGAACCATCAAAAGCTAAAAATTCATGCTTCATCCTATTAATGCTCTGTCACCATTTCTGCATTTTCAACATTTTTACATATTCCCAATTTCTCTCTTAAATTTCATTTATACACTCATACCCATCTTAGACCATCATTTTACAACTACTCTTCAATTAAAAAAAATCATTTTCTTGATCATCTTTAAAGTTTTCATCAACTCACGTATACACTCATATGTATGTAAACATGCACAGTGAAGAACAGAGCACATATCACCTTTTCATATCTAATTTTCTACACTAATCCTTTACATCATTTCATTACTATTTCAACTCCAAAAACCATTTATACATCACTTGATCACTAACAATCCACGTCAAACTAAATTAACACTATAACCAAATTTTTTATCTCATCTACAGTGTTCATGAACATATAGATGTAAATGCCATATTCATGCAACTGACGGTAAATTCATCAAATTTATTTCATAAATCCACAACTCTAAATGATTTATTCATTACTTACTTGTCAAAAACTCCAAAATCTTCAATTATCTTCAAGCCTTAATTCTATGCAAATGCACGTATCCACTATAAACACTATCCAACTTCTAGTTTTTCTTAAGGCAGAAGGAACAATTAGCAGTGGGGAAGTGGTGTGGAATAAGGAAAAGTAAAGTAATCTCTCAGAAGGTGTTTGATGAAAAACTCTGTGTACGGGAAGGAAATTTGAAGAAGGTGGCGATGAAGAAGGAACTTAGGAAAAATCACTTAGTCTTTTAACTCTCAGATATCAAAACTTACTTCTGACAAATTATAAAAGCAACTTAACACTTGTCACTTTTATAAGGTCTAAGCCTAAACTAAGTTCCTTTTTAATTGATTCCTTTAACTCTTATAATTCTCCTCTTTACAATCTAATCATCTCCAAATATTCCTTTAACTCCTTTTCCTATTTTCCGCATTACTCTATAATTTCTGAAAAAAATTCCTAAATTCACCAAAATTTACAAATATTACAATTCTACTAACCAATAAAATTCCAATATGGTAAATTTCCAATTTCTCAAAAATAATACAACTGAATCTAATTATACTCAGAATTATTCATGCATGCATCTATAATTATTTTCATGTGTAGAAAAAAATTCACTATTCATGTGTATGTGTATGACATATTATGCATAAGCATGAAAATGCATTTCTAATCTCTCATTAATCTTTCATGTACCATATTTTAGGGTTCTAACCCTCAATCTGGGAACGAGATGTTACAACTCTCCCCTCCTTAAATAAATTTAGTCCTCGAAATTCTTATATGATTGATTAGGAAGGCAGGGGTATTATTTTCTCATATGCTCCTCCGTTTCCCATTTAACTGTTATCACTCAAATATTTTCTTCCACTTGACTTTAGTCAATGGAATCACTCGGTGTGTCAATCACTTATTTAATCATTTTCTTTCTTAACTAGTTCCTCAATATATATCTCAAATTACTCATTATTTTTACTTCATGTGTTGACCATACATCTTTGTTAGATCATATTAATATTTCTTAGCATACTCACATATCACCCATTATGGATCTGAGACATCTTTTTATCAGTAACACTAACTCATAATAATTTCGTACAGACTAATTCATATTGGGCTTAATCTATCCTTTTTTCTAATCTGAGCATATCTTGTACTCAATGTGAGCACACCTTGGCAAGATGATACTCTCGGAGACAATTCATCTTTTTTCACTTCTCATCGGTGTTAATACACTTAACTCTTAAGTTTATCTCACTACATTTCATAACTTCAATGTTGCCCCATTAAATTCATTCACCTTTCATGAGCCACTTAATTTCTCTTATAAGTTCATTTAACCCTTTTCAATATCTCGAATCCATTATGGTCTTCAACCTTCCTTTTTTGGCCCACTTTATCTCAATGTAAGGGCAAACAACCCCTTTATGTCGTATAACGCCTCATACAATATTCTAATGACATCACAGTAGTAATGATTGATATGCTGAAAGTCAATTAGAATTATACCTTGATCTTATATAGCTATGAACTCTTTTAAGCCCTTTTCTCAATTCCAATCTCTTTCATCATCGTTTCAAACAACAATATGCTATTTAAAAAGCAAAAATGGATTGATCTTTGATATCGTTACTGAGAAATTTGAAATACTCCATTTAAATTTACATAATTCCTTAACCACTCTGATACTACATATAATGCATAACACGAGTCTTAATTATGAGCCCAGAATCAAACGCGAAAGTGAATAAATTGGAAAAAACATAGAAAATACCTTATTTGCTTTCCATATATCTTCGAATGAGCTTTTCTACGCCAAAGCCTTTGAAATTTCTCGATGAGCTTTACTAAAGTCAATCACTTAAATGTCGTTAACGTTCTTTTACATTTTTCTTAACAAGTTAGAGAATCTGAACATTCACGACTTACTTAAGTAAACAACAGGGAGACTTTAGCAACTATATATAGTAACCGTATTAGGCCTCCCCATCATAGGCCCAATGAATATCCTGCTCACACTGATTAAGATCCATTTCTTTCACTAGACTTTAGCTCATTGAACCAGATCCTTTATCGAGCTACTTTATTATCTTTAAACAAATCAAATTTAATTTGGGTAACTGTAAGATCATTAACATTGAAAATTTGTAATTATTTATTATCCAATTTAATAAAATCACTAACAGTTTGTTCCTTGTAGTCAACGAACATCATCTATGTCAAAACCAACGTATCTAGATTTTGGTTCTATCTATAGTCCGAGGAATAGTTTGAGATGTCAAATCTAGTAGATTTATCTTTTATTTGAATTCTAAATGACCAGAAACGTCGTATCCATTTCTTTTAGTTTCAAATTTCCGAACATGTTTGTGTTGTTTTTTTTGGTAAATCAGTTATAAGATTAATATAAGAAAAAATATATGTACATGGATAGAAATAGTTTAGAAACTCATCTCATTCCTATCAAAAGAGAAAACCCCTATACTGATAAGAGTTCCCTGAGAAAATGCTTCACAGATGGCAAAATACACTAATAACCTGACTAGATTATAAGCTTCATTGAGGTCCTAATATCCTAAGAAATATATATCTTTTGGAACTTTCGGCAATGACAATTTGCAGCAAGATTCAATCATGCATTTCTTCATTAGAGGTCTCTAATAGCTTCAGAAAACTACCAGCAGAATTTACACCAGTTGGAAACACCTGTTCTCTCAACCATCCATTAATGTTTGTTGCATTTCCTAGACTGTGCCTACCCTTGGTGTAGAAGTCTGGGCCTTGTCTGCTTTGCTGTATGCTTTGGTTATTGGAATGGTGCATCCCCTTCTGGATCATCCCTGTCCATTGAGTCGCACCTGCATTCTTCTGATTTACCTTTAGCTTGTTGCTAGTGCTGATTCCCTTCCGAGTGTATAAATGTTGAGGTTTGACTAACTGCCCTTGATGGAATATGGAGAGCTGATGTTCTGCTGTTCTTTTCGTCTCTGAGTTTGATTGGTTAGCTTCGAGGTGAGCATCTTCTGCCATCATTCTCCAAAATTTTCTTTTGTTTACCTGAAACAAAAACTGCATAAAGGTTGTTAGTGATTTAAAAAACTATCCTACCTTTACCTTCCCTCAATGTTTGCTCTGAGTTACTTCTAGACTAGGGTGATCACTCTAGCTTTCAATCCATCCACCTCCAAAGCTTCATCTTTAAAAGTCCTGGCATTTCTTTCTTTCCAAAGACAGTATATTGCAACTGAAAGGATGATTGGGAGGACATTGGGATTAATGGTTCTGAGATTTTGGGGATGGTTCAGCCAAGAGGGGATGGTGTGGAGATTGAGCTGTTGTGGAAGGTTAAGATGGAAGTAGGAGAGGCAATGAGCCCACACTGTTTTAGAGAAAGGGCAGTCAAAGAATAAATGGTCAATTGTTTCATTGTCCTTGAGGTATAAGGAATAATGATTTGGTGTTTGAAAGAAAGGAAGTCTGTCTCTAGTTTGTAATTTGCTAAAAAGGCCAACCATAAGATGAAGGAGCATCTTGATTGTTCCCTTTGAACCAAACTAGTGTGCGCCAAGGGGTTATTTGTATGGGGGTCTTAAAAAGGTATAGGCTAAAGAATTGGTATAAGCATGCTGATTAGCTGACCCTGCTAACCACTCCAAACTATCTTGTTGAGAGCTATTCGGGTGATAATGAATAGGTTCTAGGTTGCCCCGTGTATCAGCTATTAATACTTGCCAACTTCACATGTTATTCCTGATCACCTCTGAAACTATAACTGTCATTTTCAGTTCAGATCCATTACTGGCCCTTAGAGTAGAGAAATGCTTGAGAATTCCTCTCGGATGCCAGTGGTCCTGCCAGAAGTAAGTTTAAGCTCCATTTCCTATCCTAAATCTAAATTGGTTACCTAATTTGTCCCTCATTGATAAAATTTTCCTCCAACTCCATGAGCTATTGCTATTCAGTTGGATACTCCAAAAATTCCCCCCCTCAAGATTACAGAATGTACCCACTTCACCCAGAGTGCTTCATGGTCATAAAACAAAATTCAAAGCCTATTTCCTAGCAACACATTACTCCATGTAGGTAAGTGTTTAATCCCTAGGCCTCCTTCCTTTTTAGTTCTACAAATGTCTAACCATTTGACCTTAGCATTGGCTTTGAAGTGCCCTTCCCTGACCAGAAAAAGTACCTAAGTTTTGCCTCTATCTCCTTTAGGATTGAAGAAGGAAGAATGAATAAGGTAGACTAATAAACTTGAAAGGAAGAAAGCACAGAGATAATCAATTGAAGCCTACTAGCATAGGAAAGGGTTTTATTAGTCCTCTTGTTGATCCTAGCTTCTATCTTTTCCAAAAGGGGACTACAATCCCTTCTAGACAGCCTCCCAGTAATGAGTGGAACCCCCAAATATTTAATGGGGAGATTGCCTCTCTTCAGCCCAGACATCATTTCTATTTGATGAGTTAAGTTAACCGACTCTGGGGATAAGAAAAAGTAGCTCTTAGTGGGGTTCATTTCCAAGCTAGACAATTGGGAGAAGGTCCTTAGACAATCTAGCAAAGAACTTACAGAGAGCAAATCAGCATTGATAAACTAGCATAAGATCATCAGCGAATAGAAGATGGTTTATTTTAAGAGATTTGCATCTCCAATAGTATTAGAATGAGGGGTTACCATCTAAACTCTTGTCCAACCATCTGTAAGGAACTTCCATAAATCAAATGAAAATGAATGGGGATAAGGGATCTCCTTGTCTAAGACCTGACTTCCCTCTGAAGAATTTGGATGGGTCCATTGATGAGAATTGAGTAAGAAGGGGAAGAAATACATTCTTTTATCCAAGCAATGAATTGCCCAAGAAGGCCCACTGATACTAAAACATTGATGAGAACTCCCAATGAATGGTATCATAGGCTTCTTTTAGGTCTATTTTGAAAGCACATTGCTTATGATTATCGGAAAGGTGATAATTCCTAAGAATTTCTTGAGCCAGCAAAACATTATCACCTATGCGACGATTTTTAACGAAGGCACTTTGGTTATGGCTAACAATTTAGGGAAGAGACTCTCAAAGCCTGTTTGCTATAATCTTAGCAATGACCTTATAAAGAAAATTGCAACAAGAGATGGGTATGTAATCTTGCACTGTGGTTGGTTGAGTTTTCTCAGGGATAAGAGAGACGAAGGTAGAGTTAAGCTCTTTAAGGAGCTTCCCATGATCAAAAAAAATTCTTAATGGCTTCAGTGACTTCCTATCCTATTGTTTGCCAAGAATGCCGAAAAAAGTAACCATTGAAACCATCTGGGCCTGGGGCCTTGTTGGGATTAAGGGAATTGAAAGCCTCTTTGATCTCTTGTGCTGAGACTTCAGGTATAAGAGTGTTAGTGAGGCTTTCAGGTAAAGGGATAGGGAAGAGAGAGGCCATAAACTCTTGAGAAGGAGGAAGAGATTTAGAGCTCCCTATAGAAGTCTGGAAATGATCCAAGAATTGATCATGAATCTCTTTAAGCCCTACAATTATAGTCCCATTGGCTAGGTGTAAAGAGTGAATTTTGTTCCTATTTCTATTTGCAATGAGGTATTAGTGAAAAAATTAGTGATCCTATCCCCTTCTTGAAGCCATTTAATACAAGAAGCTTGCTTGAAAAAGGATTCCTGATCTCTAAGAGCTCTTAGCAAATCTTGAATGGCTACAGTCTCTCTATCTTTCAGAAAGTGAGACTGAGGATCAATTCTCAACTGCTCTTGAATACTGTTGAGATTGGCCTGACATCTCTCCACTCGAACACTAACATCTTTTATTTGACCAGAATTAAGGGATTTTAGGGTTCTTTTAACCAATTTAAGCTTAGACACTACCCTATACATAGGAGTTCCTCTAATCTGACTATTCCAAACTTCATCAAATTTTTGAAGAAAGTTAGGCTAGTTGACAAGAAGTTGGAGAACCTAAAGGGGAAAGATCTCTTCCACTAATTGGGCAAGGCCCTAACCACTAATGGTGAGTGATCTGAGATGTTCGGATTGAGAATGACACTATAAGAGCTGGGAAACTTGGAGGACCACTCTGAGTTGATGAGAGTTCTATCTAGTTTTCTAGAAACATAAAGATCACCACTTTGTTTATTGGTCCATGTAAAAGTTGGACCACTAGCATTTAGATAAAAAACTGCACAGTCTTCTACACACTTCATAAAGTCCCTCATGCCTTGCAAAGCCAAGGAACTCATGGGTTCTACCTCATGAGAGTACAGAATCATATTAAAGTCCCCAGCTATAAGCCAAGGTTGATTACCTACTGTGGAAGAGATATGGTTCAAGGCAATCCAGAGATGTTTCCTATGATTGAGATTATTTGACCTATACACACAAGTAACAAGGAAGGGAGAGGAGCTATTTATGGGAGTGACCTCTAAATGGATCAATTGGTCTGTAGAGTTTAACCTAGAGCATGAAAAACTATCTGCATTCCAAGCTATAACTATCCTAGCATTAGAAGCTTGATCAATATTGGCGTAGTATTGCCATCTAGGAAACATCAAGGAACAAATATCATTCAGAATTGAGGGGGATCTTATTCTGGATTCAGTCATGGACACAAAAGCAGTAGAAAGTCTCTTAAGACTAGCTTTGACAGCTAAATGTTTATTAGGGCTATTGAGCCCTCTTACATTCTAAAAGACTAAATCCATATCACTATCTAACTGATGTAAATTCTACTTATGCTTCCTTCTTGATTTCCTATTTGTTCTAGCTGTAAAATCCCCCTCTGTCCCTCCCTTAATACCAGAGCTACTAGGAACCAATTCAGAACTAGGAGAGGAAGGAGTACTACTTACTTGGTTTATTGCAGAGAGTGCTAGTTCATCAAGATCTCCTTGTGGGTCTGCTTCCTGTTGGTTGTCCTCTCTTGCTAGGGTTGAGATATTTGCTTCCTGGACTCCTTGGCATACCTGCTGACTATCTTATTCAGTCTGAAGTGTACCCAGAGAAGAATTGGGTTCTATTTGAGGCTCTTTGTTTGGGATGTTCGGTAAACTATTTGTTTCTAAGGTGATGGGCTGCTCCTGTAGACTCTGATGGTTAGTTTATGGAATTTCCTTCTCTTTCACCAATTCTTGCTACATTCCTATTGCAAACTTCCTCCCAATGGGTGCCCATTCCTTCTTAGGTACTTGGGGGTCTGGTTTCCATTCATACTTTATGTTTATTTCCTTGTATATTGACTGCTCTTCTTTATTATAAGTAGCCAGTAGAAAAAAATTGGGCCAATTCCTTTGTAACTCCAAATCCACACATACCCGAGCATACATAATTATGGTCATTTTTGTTGTAGGAGTGTCCATGAGTAATGGAACACCAACTACACTAGCTATTCTTCCTAAACCTTCTGTAGACCAATATTCAATTGGGACATTATAAAACCTAGTCCATACAGGAGCTAACCTAACTACTTCCGGCTCACCTCCATTCAAACACCATTTCCTCAAAAACAGAGGCTTTCCTTGTATGTGCCATGGTCCTCTCTCCAGAACCTCATTCAAACCTTCCTCAGCTTCGAATTTAAAGAGAAAATTGTTGGAACTGGTGATTAAAATTTCCCTGAGTCCAAATTCAGCCCAAGATCTAGCTAGTGCTCTCTGTACTAGAGGAAAAGCTGGGCGCTTACCAATGAAGAATCCAATGAGGGAGGTTTTAAATTGAGCCGCTCCTTGGTTGGCCAATTCTAGTGGAGGAGTAACATAGATCTGGTTCTCCTTCACTTTCGGAGGATAGTAGGTCAAGGATTTATCCTGGGATGAAACACCAAGTCCTACGGATACAACTGCTTTCCACGTTCGGAGACTTTCTGGAGGTTTCCCCATTGGGGGTAAGTTTGAAGTTAGGGCTGGTCTCAGGTTCGAATGAGAGGGAGGGTGAGGGGAAAGGATTCGGTGGTGGTGGGAGTCCTTGTTAGCTTTTAGGTGGGGACGAAATCGATGAAGGATGAAGGTTAGGGTTGTGATTCTGGTCGTGATTAAGGTTTGGAGAAGAGAGATTTTTCAACGCACAGGCAGACGGAGATGGTAAGGGTTCTAGAGGAGAACCATTTGGGGTCGGAGGTGGGGAAGACAAATCCATAGAGAGGGAGGGCTGAGGCGCAGGAGATCACCACCGTTATTAGAGTAAGATCTAATAAATATGGATGGAAAGAGTTGAGAGTGAGATCGAAAAAGTGAAGCGGGAAGCAAAATAAAAAAAAAGGAGAAAACATGGCTCGGCTTAGGTGACCGTAAAGCTGAGACGAAACGTTTGGTTAAACAAAAACGTCGACGTTTTTGTTGTGGCACAGAGTAGGTGCAGGCTTAGTGGTACAGACGATCTGATGCCCTCTAATAAATATCGACTTTTGCCAACTTGCTCTGTTCTTCGTCTTCTTCTTATGGCATCTGCTTCTTCTATCGAAA
>JANSVA010074029.1:0-11763 GCA_025504915.1 Erythroxylum reticulatum | reverse complement strand
AATCAAACTTTAAAAAGTAATGTTAAAATATTTTAAATCCATTTCTTTTGTAAAAATTATCAGATGTTAAGTTTTCTTTTAACATTATTTGTCATTCAATAAAAAATATGTTACAATATTGAAAAACTAACAGGTTTCCTTGTCCTCCCTGCTAGTTTTCAATGTGTTTTTACTTCTCTCGGGCAATGAAACCAAACTAATTGTTAAAATGTCTCGTTGTAATGAAATCAACATCACTCGACCCATTATGTAGGCCTATACTTTGTGCGACAAGTAAAATTTGATTATTATCATTATGTTTCAAAGCAGAAGCCAACGCATCAATCAAAGGAGGACTTGCAGGACTTGTGTCGCTAATGAGTATTCACAGAATCTCTCTTACACTCATTTCCACTAAAGACTCAGTTTTGGGACTGAATGGATTTATAAGCTTTGGATTCGATGCTACAATAATGCCCGAAATATTTAGACTAGCACTCACAAGATAGTCTTGAGCAAACATCGATCATCAAACATACACAATTGAATCACACATCAAAGGAGTGAACATTGGGATCTACTGAGAACTAGTCGTGGACAACCGAAGCATTAGGTTTGCCAAAAAAGTAACAGAAATCCAGAGAGGATATATTAGCCAAAGTGAGAGATGATGTCATAGTTAATAGGGTAGAGTATCTAGTAGTTAATAATATTGAAGAAAGTGGATGTAGTGAGGGAGTCCCAATAGATGAGAGAGGAAGTTCTGGAGATGATGAAGGGTACTGCGGAGTTAATGTACCTAATAAAAACCAACAGGAAGAGAAGGAAGCATAATTAATTTTAGGGTTATTTTAACATATTTTTATTATTAAAACATATATATCCTACGTGGTGCCACTCTCCTACAAAGTGGTCACGTGGTAAAAAAAATTTTACATGATGTGTCACTTATTTAAAGTTAGAACTTTTTATAATAAATTTAGATTTTTTCTCAGTTAACTTTGTTAAAAAGAGAACTTTTTAATGTTGCTTTTAGAAATTGCTTTTAATTCATCACTTTAAGATATATGTTGATATGTTATTATTTAATTTTGGATAATATTTGATAATTAGACCTAGTAGATTTATGTGAGACTCTTTTAAGATAAGTTTGATAAGGTTTAACATCTTAATCAATATGAGATTTAATGGGTAACCTATTTTGGAGATAATAACTATCGAAGAAAGCAAAATTTTGAAGATTTGGTTTTGATTTTTGCAGTTGAAATTTCGCTGGGCTTTTCATGCATAATGGGCTGATGTGTTTTTGTCTTCGAAAAAAAAACGATAGGCTTTGTGTGACCTGGAGGCTAGGATTTTGATAAGATTTAGTAGTTGATTTTGTGGGATAATATTCCAAGCTGCAAGTTTTGGATTAGGGCTTCACGATCTTGTAGGTGGTTTTATCATGTATGATGTTTTTTTTCTCTGTAGTTGTATATTCCTCTGTTTTTGAATAACCATCGAGTGATGTAGAGTTGTTCTTTATTTGTGATTTTTGCTACATTGAATGTGTCAATTTTAGCATATGGATTTTCTAATGTAAGCATGAACTCTTGGTGGATGTCTTATTGTTCATGGAGTGCTACTTTTGTTGTTATAGATTGTGAGTTGTGGTATGAGGAAATTTCAGAAGTCTTTGTGCTATTTGCAGCTGCTATTCATGATTGATAGTATGATGTTTATTAGGTTATTGATCAGTGTTAATTGGGTATGCTTCTAGTGGTTGATGATAGTGTTGATTGTGGGCAAAAAATTCCAACAGGTGTCGTGAATTTTATAGCTTTGTTATTGCAACATTTCAATGAAGAAACGAGTATGTTCGTTATTAATTTTTCTACTACTATGGGTGTGATGTTACGGTGATAATATTGAAAGACTGCAACAAATTTATTGGTGGACAACTTTTCGATCTTTCATTGAAGAAGCTGGAATTATTAAGAAAATTGTCTTACTTTTCTCAAGTGTATTTGTTTATGTTAGTTATTGTTTAATCACTTGAGTTGTTTATTTCGCTTCATTATTATTAAACATTGTTGAAAAAATTATCTGTTGAGGTTAGCACGAGTTGATCGCATTATTAGGAGTGAAATTCTTTCACAGGGTGTGAGGACGAGGGATAGTGTCAAAGGTAGGGTGAGTCGGCACTGTAATATCTTGAGTAAAACTATTATTGTTCTTTAGTGAAAATGATTCAGTTAGGTAAGGGCTCCGCAGACGTAGATAAGGGATATCAAACTGCATTACCAAATCTTAGATGTTGATTTGTTTATTTTACATTAAAGTTTTCTATTTTCGTTTGTGCTATAAACAAATGCGGTTGAACCATAATTTTTGTGAAACTGCATCCTTTCGGATTTTTAATTAGTATCAGAGCAGGTTACCGAATCAGAACTTGGTATGTCAAGTTGGTGCAGATTCGTGTTTTATAATTATAGCTATAAGATAAGGGACATTAATCATTAGGTCACTGTTGTTATATGGTTCAAATTATCCTACGTGAAAATCACGGATAAGAGTGTTCATTTAGGCACAAGGCAAAAAAGCATGAAACTCAATTTTAAATATCTAGACATATAAGGGAGAAGTAGTGCTTAAAGATGCATTAGAGAGGACAAGGGATAAAAAAAAAAAGAGCAGTTGGAAAATCTTAAACCCTGAATGCCATCTTTAGTGTAATTGATGAAGGTCATTTTTTTATCAACCTGTGAATAAGTGAAAGAAGCGTAGGACACTTTGCAAACTATACATGAGGGATCGAAATCTATGATAGCTTTGAAACTTCAGATGTTGGCTGTGAGATTTGAAGAGATGAGGAAAGATAAAAGTGAAAGTATTAGAGACTTCTATGAGAGAATGCGTAATATAGCAAACTAAGTACATCAACTTAGGAAGAAGTATTTGAATTTGAAACTTGTTAAGAAGACATTGAGATTATTATCTTTGAGATTCGTACCGAAAATTGCAGCCATCGAAGAAGCACATGATATCACTGAATTATCTTTGGATAAGGTAATTGGGATTCTTACCAAATTTGAGATACAAATGAGAGAAGATCAAAGGATTGGCATTGCAAGCTGAGGTTGGAAAAGCCATGAATGATTTTGGAGATGAATCTGTTGAGAATGAGGATATAGAGTTACTGAAAAAAAATTTCAACAAGTGGTTAAAGAAAGTGAAGAAGAATAGATCCAATTTTAGGCAAAATGGTGTAAGCTCATCAAATAATAATTTCAAACAACAAGCTAAAACTCAGAAGGGTGAAAGAAAAGTAAAGAAAATTCAATGTCATAAATGTCAAGGCTTCGAACATGTATAAGCAAAATGTGTTAACACTTTGAGGAAGAGAAAAGGGAAGTCTTCTACGAGTACTTAGAATGAGAATGAATTTGGAAGTGATTATGGTAGTGAAGAGAAATTTGTGAGCAATAATGCTACGTTAGTTGCTTTATATAGTAGAAGTCTAGTTGCTTACTTAACAGCAACCAAAAAGGAATAAATTGACGATGAAACTATGGATAATTCAATCCAAAATTTTGGGAAAACACAGATAAACTAGTCTAAATTTTAATTTGAGATTATAACAGTGATTCATATGACAAAATGGATGATATTTATGAAGCTCATAAATAAATGTATGCAAAATGGGTGCAAACATGTAAAAAGAATAAAAAACTAAAGAAAGGAAAACTCTTCTATGAAGAACGTCATTCAATATTTAGAGAAGAAATTATTATCTACAATAGATGAGCTTGATGAAACATAGTTGAAGTTGGTTAGTACAAAAAAGGGAATAAAAATGTTAAATGGAGGTACCGGAAAGCTAGAAAAGTTGCTAAAAATTCGTAAGATTAAAGGAGACCTTCAAGGCATTGGCTATAAAGATGAATGTTCTAAGTCAAATGATGAGAAAAATGGTTCAAACGAATTTTGCTAAGGAGAAATCTCAAGAAAGAAAGGAAAATTTATGCCTACTTGTCACTTTTGTGGGGTTAATGGGCACATAAGGCCGAAATGTTACAAATTGTTACAAATCATATTTCAAATGGCTCAAAACCAAAAATTTAAACACTCTTCAATGAACTTTTAGCAGCTACCCATGTTACCAAAGCAAACTTGGGTTAGAAAAATTAGCCTCACACTTCAGAACAGACACGCAAGTGAGTTAATGCCAGAAACTGTTCAAATCAACAGTTAATTGTTACTAGAAAAGAAGTCAACTAGATATCTGATGACAGTGACGAGGAATAAGGATAGGTTTGAATTTCTTCAAGGGGCACAGGGACTGTATGCTTTACATTTTTTAGGTATATTTTAATGTTGTTTAAAAAAAAGAGGGCTCGAAGGAGTAATGTCTAGACTTTTGAGTTTTTTATTTATGGGTTTTCTAAGGTTCAGGTGATTGGTATGTGTTTGGTTTTTTATTATATGTGAAAATGAGGCTCTGTTTGATGTTTTGAGAGTTTTACTTTTGGACTTTGAAGTTATGTCGAAAAAATGTTGATGCTTGGTTAGTGACCCATAGGAAGTTTCGAGTTTTCTATGATTTGGGTTTTTCAAGTTTTGTCTTGATTTTTTTATACAGTAGGTTGTATAAATTTGGGCAATTTACATTCATATGGATTGATTAAGTTTGATTATGATTCTTTGAATATATTTTTTAGATTTCTGAATTTAATCGATCATATGCAGATGGCTGTGATGTAAGTAATGACATGTTGGCTAGTGTTTTGACTAGTGGTAAATATCATCTTGGCATGCTTATGATTCTTTTGTTGTACCTACTGCTAATTTTTATGCTTTTTTTATTTACCGAGATCGATGGCATTGAAGACATTCTTTGTTTTGGCATTGCTTATTTTCATCTCATATGACTGTTCAATTTAAGGGGAGATTTCAAGGTATTTACGTAACTATTAGTCTTGCTTTTTGGCATCTTTTTGTCCCAAAGGAGAGAAAACTATAGTTTGGGAAATATGTCATATTATGACTAGATGCCTTATTGGTTGTGTTTTGTACCTTTGGATATTTGGATATTTGGATATTTGTGTATTTGGATGTTTAATTATGTTTGGATATCATAGTTTGACTAAGGGGGAGTTCTCAAGAATTTGATGTTATACATCTAGTTATACTCTTTAAGAGGGTTTTAATATGTGAAATAATGTCAAAAAGGAGGAGATTGTTAAGATATATGTTGATATCTTATTATTTAATTTTGGGCATTATTTGATTATTGGACCTAGTGGATTTAAGTGTGACTCTTTTAAGATAAAAGTGGTAAGATTTAAAATCTTAATCAATATGAGGTTTAATGGATAACCCATTTTGGGGATAATGATTATCTAAGGAAGCAAATTTTTGGAGATTTGGTTTTGGTTTTGATTTTTTCAACTAAAATTTGGCTGGTTTTTCGTGCACAGTGGGATGATGTGATGTTGTTTTTGGAGAAAAAAATTATAGGCTTTGTATGACCTGGAAATTGGGATTTTGATAAGATTCAGCAGCTGATTTTGTGGGATACTATTCTAAGTTTGTACTGCAACTTTTGGACTAGGGCTTCACAATCTTATAGATGATTTTATCTTGTATGATCTTTTTCTCTACAGTCATATATTCCTTTGTTTTTGAATAACTATTAAGAGTTACAGAGTTGTTCTTTATGTGTGATTTTTGCTACGCATTCTCCATCTCTTAAACAACAACAGTAGGTTATGCAGCAGGTTGGATATGTTGATTTTAGCAGTTGGATTTTCTAATGTATGCGTGAACTTTTGGTGGATGTCTTATTATTCATGGAGTGCTACTTTTGTTGCTACCGATTGTGAGTAGTGGTGTGAGAAAATTCCAAAAGCCTTTGTGATATTTGCAGCTACTATTCTTGGTCGATAGTGTGATGTTCATAGGGTTGATCGAGTGTTGATTGGATACATTTTTGGTGGCTATCGATAATGATGGTTGTGGGAAAAATATTCCAACAAGCATTGTGAATTTTATAGCTTCGTTATTTGCAACATTTCAATGAAGAAACGTGTATGTTTGTTGTAAAATTTTCTGCTAATATAGGTGTGATGTTACGGTGATAATATTGAAGACTACAACAGATTTATTGTTGGACAACTTTCCGATCTTTCATTGAAAAAATTGGAATTATTAGGGAAGTTGTCTTTCTTTTCTCAAGTGTATTTGTTTATGTTGATTATTGTTTAATCATTTGAGTTGTTTATTTCACTTCATTATTATTAAACATTGTTGAGAAAATTCTCTGTTGAGCTTAGCACAAGTTGATCGTGTTACTGAGAGTGAATTTTTTCACAAGGTGTGAGGACAAGGAATACTGCCAAGAGTAGGGTGAGTCGACTCTGTAATGTCTTGAGTAAAACTATTATTGTTCTTCGGTAAAAGTGATCAAGCTAGGCGAGCACCTCACAGATATAGGTAAAGTGTGGCAAACTGCATTACTAAGTCTCGAGTGTTAATTTGTTTATTTTGCATTTAATTTTTCTATTTTCACTTGTGCTAGAAACAACTACAGCTGGACCAGAATATTTACGAAACTACCTCTTTTCGAATTTTCAATCACAATTGGCGTGTGTTGATCAATTTTGAAGTTATGGGCAAAAACTTCAATCTCATAGATATTGGGTAATCCCCTTGAAGTGTGCTTACTAGAATCTTCCTTACAAAATTTTTCTTAATAGGAACATTGTGAGATATGGGTTAACCTCTATTGTTATAAAAATTAGTTAATGTGTATAATATTGCAATCAAGTAGAAGTAACTATGTATAATAGTAAACATAAATTATCATAACACTTCAGTGAGTTTTTTATGGCAATAATTTAATTAAAAAATGAATTATTGTCAATATAATAACGAAGCCTTTGTGACCATAAGATTCAAAGTTATGAAAATATACTCTTTCTAAAAATACAAAGAAAATGCTGACTATATTAAGACTCTCTCCTATTTTTGCAAAATAGGGAGTCTTTTGCATTGAATACATTGACTTGACTTTAATATAATGAAGATGCTCCCTTAATACAATAAATTTCTTATTCATTATCATTAATTCTTAATCTTGTTTAAAATGATTATTATAAGGTTTCGCATTAAAGCTCAGATGAATCACTCAATGGCTACCTACTATATTGCAAGAAATTAACTGACGGTATATCCGTAAATCTAAATCAAAGAAGTGGACAAGATAAACGTACCATCATTACGGCTTTAATGTTGTCCAGAGAAATAGCGTACTCAGTTTCTTGGGATCCTGCGAAACCCACCAAGATATCAACAAAGTCCTTGGTTCTGTTCTCATCCTTGTTTCGTATATGGTCATCGATGATCTTCTCTAAGAAACTATCAAACACCTTGCTAACAGCCTTCATACGCTTCCTAAGACCCTGAAGATCAAACGGGGCAATCAGCGGAATGTAATCAGCCAAGTTGGGAGCTGCTACTAATTGCAAGCCGTCGTGAATCACAGCTATAAAACCTCTATCACCGAACTCCTTGTATGTATACTTCTTGCCAAAAACCATTCTGCAACTGATATCAGCACCAAGAGACGAGACCTTCGCACTGAGATTAACAGCAACTCGTTCATTAGAAGCCTGTTTAATGGAATCAACCAAGAGGTGAATCTCTTCTTTTCTTAGGGACCTGAAGGAGTTGACTTTAAGGTTGCTAAGCAACTCTAGCGTGCAAAGCTTGCGCATATTTCGCCAATAAGGTCCATAAGGAGAAAAAGACAAGCCCTTCTGCTCGTAACCCATATACTTTGCAGCCTCAGCTGGTGGTCTGCTAGCAAACATAAGATCATTCGTCCTGAGGAACAACTCCGCCACTTTAGGAGACGACACAACAATGGTCGGGACGAAACCTAACCTCATGTGCATGAGCGGACCATGTTTTTTGGCTAGGTCATGCAAAGCTCGTTGAGGGTATTTTCCCAACAAGTGAAGGCATCCGACAATTGGCAACCCGTTTGGACCAGGAGGTAGTTTCTTAACCTTGCTATTGCTCTTTCCAACCCATGCTTGAAAGATCAAGGCCAGTCCTATCAAGGACAGAACTATTGTAACCAAAACCATGAAATGGTTTAGCTAACTTGGTCCTGCATAAAGATTTATAAGTGATGTACAAGAGCATTGAACTTTCCAAGGCAGATATTCCGGATTCAATTTGTCATATTCTTCATAGAATTAGCAATATCCATATTTTTAATTTAAAAAATTATAATTACAGTCTATTTATTATAGCATTATTGAAATATTCTTTTTAATTGTTAAGAATGACGCCGTCTTTAAATTTTGTAGTAAAATGTGAGCTGGGTGTTGTTGTTATTATAATAGCATTATTGTATTCACATTATTAGCATCTCGACAGAGATGTCTTAACATGATAAGATTTGATGCGAAGTGGTGTGCGGTCCTCTTTTTCCGAGGATATTTTAATGGTTGGTCCCTCAGCTATCGTGTAACTTCTGTCTTAAATTGCTATCATACACATTTAGCTGATATTTGGTCTAAAAGTATGATTGAAAATAAGGTTGTGTATTTGTTTTAAGTTTGTTTATACGCCACTTGTATCTATCTTCTACACAAATGTCATGGACTTCTTGAATTAATTTTCATACATGAACTAATTTCCTAGGATCCATATCATGATTGCATGTCCTTGTAACATGATGATGGGAGTAAGGTTGAAGAGATACTAATTTAAAATATCATAGGCTTAATAATTAATAAAATTTATAAAGAAATTCATTTAAAATATATTTTATAATTGTTTATTTCTTTAAATTAAAAACACTATTCATATATGAAGTGGGAAATAAAAAAATTATCTAAAATATAATATAATTTGTATTTTGATTGTCAAATAAAATATAAAACTTTGATTTAAAAATAATTGATCGTCAAGTTATTATTTTAAATTCTATGCAGTTACAAAAGATTTTCTTAAGCATCTATCCTCAAAAAAGGTCAACAGAAAGATAGAAACAGTTTTCAATTATTGGTCTGCGTTTACCGGCCGGTCTGAGACGTCTTCCTACATACCAAACTCAACAAATACATCTTTGACACTGAGCTCTGATGGTGCCCACTCGATTACTGTGGTTAAAGTGTCCACTGAAGATGAAAGCATGTTTGGTTAGGAATTCAGATGAGAACTTGAAATTAAAGGGTTTACTATTCACAATGCTAATGACATTAACGCATCTACTAAAAGTTTTAGTAGGCAATTAGGCTTAAATAAGGGATTACGTTACAACAATTATAGACCATACAAATATACTTCTAAAAAATAAATATGCTGCAAAATAACAATTTAAGAGTACAAAATTATAGATAGACAACGCATATGCAATTGTAAAAACCCGAGTGGAGTTTTTGCAAATAAAACTTGTCATGGCATCCTTAGAAATGATACTAGACAGGTCCCTTGATATAATCGTATATGGAAGCATACCATGAACTTCAAAGCATCCATTATTGCTTGGCTGGTGATTAAAAATCGGCTTAGAACAAAATGCCAATGGTTTAATCCGACTTATAGAGGTTGCGTTCTTTGTCGGGCTGCAAACGAGGACAAAAACCATTTATCTTTCAGTTGTGATTATTCCAAATTCATTTGGAGTAGAATCTAATATATGGTGGATGCTGTTAATCAATTGTATGATTGGGAATTGACATTGAGATGGTTTATCAATCGATCGAAACCAGGTAAAGAAAATGCTATACTTTTCAAAGTTGCCTTCATCAGCCCCATTTACCTGAAATGGAAAGAACGGAATTGTCGAGTGTACAAACAAGTCGGAGAAGATAAACATCACTTAGCGAACAAGATACTGAATGAGATTCGCGCTACATTAGTGGCAAAGAAAGTTGATCACATGTTAACCCCAAGTATGAGAGTTAGTTGGAATCTTTTAAAGTTGGACGTTTAACCTCCATCGTGCTAAATAATTAGAACTCCTTTTTAGTGTTTGTACCTTCTGTTAACATTGAGATAGATAAGTACTATAATTAATCTATCTAATCTTTTGTATATATTGTAATGGCTGAGATATAGTAAATATAATACTTTATTTATTTTTCAAAAAAACAAAGTTGCGATAGCATACTTAAGAGCACAATATTACATACACAATTAATATTTTGCTCAATTGAAATTTATCTACTATATATATCACAATTCAACTAATTGCTATCAAATCGATTTAAGATAGCTAGACCAGATCACCTCACCAATATGCTATGGCTTTAACGTTGTCCCAACCTACGATGACCGGTTTCATGGGATCCAACGAAGCTCAACAAGGTATCAACAAAGTCCTTGCTTCTGTTTTCATCTTTTTTTTGGGATATGGTCATCGATAATCATCAATCACCTTGCTAATAGCCAGTAAGGTCCATAAGGAGCAAACATCAAGCTCTTTTCCTCATTTATAGTTCTTTATTTATACTGAAAATACTATTCTATAAACTGAGAAATAATACAAAGTTTTTCCTCTTATACAAAATTGTGATAATCTGTAATATCTTTTGTTTAAGATTGCTTATTTTGTGTAATTAATTCTTGTTCATTTATTGATTTTTTTCTCTTGTTAACAAGCTAAACGAAATTTAGGGGCTTTGATAAGCTATTTTTTTTGGGCTAACTTTAGTTATAAATCTCTTTAATGTGTTGAAATTTTTATTTGAAATTAATGGGCTTGTTTCTTAATTGTTATCAAGTAATTCTGAACACATGGGAGTTGAATTTGAATTAAAAAGATGCAAGAAAAGCAAAGGCAATTCGAGTTTTCAGTTGACAGAAAAGTTTTTGATTAAGCGTGAGTACGTGCAAGGAAAAAGTTTATTACAAGAGTCTTATTTGAAAGGAGATTCGATAGACTTCGGATTATAATTATTTTGGGAATTAAGTTGTTTCCCTTATATGGGCATCTGCTACTTGATTTCGTGGGGAAGTGTATCTAATCAAATAAATTTAAAAAGGGAGGACAACCCCCTAACAATTCATCATTCATATTCTTGTTTTCTTTTAGAGATTTTTTTCGTTTTTCTAGAAAAAAGATAGATATGAAGATCCGTTATTCTTCTGTCAGGTTTCATCACTATTATGAGTAGCTAAATTCTTCTTCTTAGTTGAAAGAAACCAACGCTATCATCTGGTATGTGTGGGATTTTCTGAATAAAGTTTATTTTATTAACTAATATTAAGTGCCTTTTGCATTACTTTTCATTATTGAATTGAATGATCTCCAAGATACACAACAAGGAATTGATTGATTTAATTTACAGCTAAATTAATAGGATTTGATACTCAGTTTTGCTAATCAAAAGTGGCAAATAAGTTTAACATCTTTAACGTTAGGGATTGGAAATTTTAAGAAAGATATTTATCTAGATTAAATATATATCGTATGTTTATTGTCTTGCTCATTGATTCTCTTGGTTCTTAAAGCTATTAATTAATTAAACTTAAGATCGTATCTAAGTTGTTGGTTAATAAGAGTGATTAGAATACATGGTTCTATTCATTTAATCCTAAGAGAAAACACCATTCAATGAGTATTTATTAATGGATTTAATTTAAATTTGTATCGATGATCCATACTAGTTTGATAACATAGGTGACCTGAAGATAAGGTTTCTTCATTAATTTTCCAAATTTGATTATTTCTATTTATTTTTAATTTTTGTCAATTTTAATTCCTTAGAATCACATTCTTTT
>JANSVA010073978.1:0-11766 GCA_025504915.1 Erythroxylum reticulatum | reverse complement strand
GATCCTCGATATAAAATTTCAATCATTAATAAACATTCATTGGGGGTATTTTCTCTTAAGTGTAATGACTAGAAACAAGTATCCTAGCATTCTTATTAAAACAACCTAGATATGATCATAGGTCTAATTAAATAATAGCTTTACAAATCAAGAACCAATGAGCAAGCGAAATACATGTACGACATGCAATCAATCAAGAGAATATCTCCTTAGAATTTTCTGACTCTAACATAAAGTAGACAATCCTAATTGCTACTTGTGATTAGCGAAACTGAATGTCATATTTTGTTAATCTAGCGGTTGAACACATTAATCCCTAGTTGCGCACCTAGAAACCAACTAATTCAATTAGAAAGAGTAGATCGGAAGATATTTAATGTTTATTAACAACATAAACTTTATTCAAAACATCTCACACATACTAGCGGATAACACGGATCCCTTCAACCAAGACAAAAGGTTTAGCTACTCATAATAGAATCGAAAACGAAAGAAATAACAAAGCGTAAAGTATCCATCCCCGATCTTTACAGAAAGACACGAAAATACTAATGGAGAAAGTGCTTAAAACATAAAAAGACTGGAAAAAATTGTAGAAAATGAAATCTCCCTAAGTTAGCTTGCGTGAATAGTGATCTCTCCCCTTTTATGCTTGTTTTTCCGATTATCCTCCTATCTTTCCTTGATTCTCGTCAAATAATGGATCCCCCAATTTCAGGTGGTCAATCCCTTTGAAATATAGCAATATAATCTTTAAAGATTGTGAGAATCTCGAATTTGACTTTTAAAATTGATCTGCAGATTTATTCCATCCTTAGGTGTGCCCATGCTTAGTCACTGAATTGTTGTCGAACTTAGAATTTCGGATTTCTTCATTCTTTTGCGTCTTTTTGATTCAATTTCATCTCTAAGGTGTTGAAAATCACCTGTAAACAATTATAAGACAATTCCATTAATTTCAAAAAATAATTTCAAAACATCAAAGATAATTAAGTACAGAATAAGTGCAATTTGATGACTTAACAGTAGAAGCAAGAATTGCCACTATGAATCTTGACTTAAGATTTTGTAAACAATAAGAAATCATAAGTTAGTACAGGTGATTATGGATAAAGTGACCAAGTCGAGTTAATCACTAGATAGGTTGCCAAGATTATATATATAGAAGATTATAAAACTCAATAGAGTTCTTATTTTCGTCACCTTGGATTGGAATAATAGGTTTGTGGTTAAATTTTGGAGGAGTTTAGATGGTGCCTTATGAACTAGGGTAAGCTTTAATGTACTTTTCAACTCTAGACTTATAGTCAATAAAAAAGGATGATAAGATATATTGAGAGCTTGTGTTATAGATCTAATAAGGGCAATAACTTGACATGAATATAGTTTACATATAATAACAATTATCAAACCAACATTTAAATGGAAACTTTTGAGGCATTATATGGGAGGAGTTGTAGGTCTCTTATTTGTAGAGATGAGATGAGTTATAAGTGATTATTTAGTCTAACATAATTAAAGAAATTATAGAAAAAGTTAAGTTAATCTAAAAAAGGTTAGATACTTCCTAAAATAGAATAAAAAAAGAAATATTTATCAAAGATGTTGACAGTTAGAGTTTCAACTGAGTTATCATATTTTTTGAAGGTCTCTCTTTTCAAAAGGATTCAAAAGGTTAGAGTTATTAGGAAGTTAATTCCTAGATTTATAAGTCCTTTTGACATTTTGAAGGGAAAGGGTGCATTGGCATATCATTTGGTGTTACTACTAGTACTATTTAATGTGCATGACATTCTTCATGTGTTGATGCTTAAGAGATATATGTGAATTGTCACATATGTAGATTACATTATATTAGGACTGAGAGGAGACTTGAATTATGTGGAAGGTTGTGGATCATAAAGAGCATGTTTTGAGGAATAAAGTGATCCTTTACATCAAAGTGACATGGGAAAATTGCTTAGATTGTGAGTCTACAAAATATTTAAAGGAGTAAACACCCCTAACTTTTCATTCCTCAAGGTTAGCTAAGTTTTTAGGATAAAACTTATTTTAGGGAGAGGGGGATGATTATGAGATCCTAAAATTTCAAGGCTAGTATATTTATGAATTAATAAGATTTAATAATTTATAGTTATACAATTTTTTAATATTTTTTGAGTTAGGGGTTTGATATTGGATACTTACTAAGTGTAGGCTATTAATTGCAATGATAACAATTAAGGAAGAAGAAAATTTTTATTGAGAAACTATATTGATTTATTTATTGTCACAACTAAGTTATTTTGGGCATAACTTTTTAAATGAACATTAGATTAAGGTGAGTCATAGACTGTAAAAAGATAAGATAATTCTATATAATTTATATTAAGATATTCAGGCCTAATTCTAGCTTATTACTTAAAAATATGCCATAGTGGTTGATTTTAGGTAATGAGGGAATTAAGAAGTTTTGAAGGACAATCTATCTCAAAGCCTCCTTACTTCAATGGAAATAACTACTCATATTAGAAAGAGAGAACGACTATATATCTCCAGTCTATAGATATAGAAGTCTGCCAAGCCATCAGAGTTGGAGCTACACTTCCCACTATTGATAACGCAGAATTATAGACTAATGCTTACAGAAAAATGCACAATTAAATGCTAAAGCAGAACATCATCTAATATATGTGTTATCTCTAGAAGAATATGAAAGATATCTTACTGGTCTACAGTAAAAGAAATGTAGGATAAACTTCAAGTCACCTTTGAAGAAATGAATGTGGTAAAGAAACATAGAATAAGCTTTTTAATGCATCAATATGAAACTATTGGCATTAAATAAAGAGAAACCATAGATGAATTATTTGGATGGATCAAAAACATCATCATTCCCTTAAAGAACTTGGGAAAGATATATCCCAATGATGAACTTTTAACGAAGATTCTAAGGTTACTATCAAAGGAATAGAGACCTAAGGTGACTGCTCTAGAAACTGTAAAGGATCTAGACACTATTTCAAATGACTGGCTACGAGGAAACTTGATGATCCATGAAATAGAGCTTAGGCAAGATAAAGGATGCTCCTACAGAAAAGGAATGACACCAAAAACAGTTTGGTTAGATAAGGATTTTGAAAGAAGAAGAAGAGCCTAAAAAAGTCAACAATGTCTGTCCTACAGCTAAATCAGAAGATGATGAGGTATATTATTCTTACTCTGATATTGAATTTGAAGAATTGAAAAATGTATATAATGAATTATATGATCAATACAAAAGGCTGACAGTGAAATATTTCAAAAGAAGTTAAGAAGTTCAAGAGCAATGATGCATTTCTGAAGAGTAAGATAAAATCATTAAAATCTGTGAATGATAATTTATCTACCAGGAATATGTCTTTTAAGGGTGATTATAAGCAAAAGTCTCTTAAATGGAAGTTCTGGAAGAAACAATGGCTAAGTTGGAAAATAAATTTCTAAAAAAATGATTATGAAAAGGTGAGATAGAAGAAAAAGTCGCCACCTTAAAACTTATGAAAGAGAAAAATATTGGAAAGATCTTACCTCTAGATAAAGATCTAGAAAATGTAAATGGAAGGAACAACCTTGATGCATTGCTTGGTAGTGGTAAATGCGTTTTTGGTAAGGCCAGAATATGATACAATGTAAACAATAACATCAGGCCATACAAGAACTTCTTTGTCAAATTCAGCAGTAACTATAGACAAAGCAACAGGAACCTGATACATGGTAGAAATTATATAAATTCTCATTCATCTGTTCTGTGCTTCTACTGTGTAATCATAGTCTTATTAGTCATTCTCGTAACTTTTGTAGAATGAGAAAATTATCTCAAATTTATGTTTGGAGACCGAAAGGTCAAACTACTAACCTAAAAGGACCCAAAAAATTTAGGTATCTAAAATGAGATAATACTTTTTGAAGATATGCTTTAAACAAAGACAAGAGACAATCAATAGATAGTTAATAATAGGTATTCGTGACATATGACAAGTGAAATATCACATTTCAACTACGTTGAAAGAAAAGATGGAGTTTTATAGAAAAAATCATATTGAAAAAGGTACTGTATTTCATCAATTTAGAGTGATCATGGAAGAAAATTTGAAGATTTCTATTACAAAAATGGTCAGATGGTAAGAAACAAAGCTAGACTTGTAGCTCCAAGTTATAATCAACAAAAAGGTATTGATTTTGATGAGACTTATGCACCTGTTTTTAGGTTAGAGTTGATTAGAATTCTATTTGCTTTCGCTTGTTATAGAAATTTTAAGTTATTCCAAATGGATGTAAAAAAATGCCTTCTTAAATGGATACATTAACAAAGAAGTGTTTGTTAAGCAACCTCCAGTTTTTGAGAACGAAAATCATCCATATTATGTGGTGAAGTTATCTAAAGCCATGTATGGTCTAAAGCAGGCTCCTTGAGCATGGTATAAAAGGTTAAGTAATTTTCTGCTTGAGAATAACATCAGAAAAGGAAAGGTAGATAAAACCTTATTTATTAAGAGAAAGGAGAATGAATTACTTATTGTAGAAATATATGCTGATGAAATAATATTTGGTGCTACTAATTCATCTTTTTGTGAAGAATTTTCAGCTTTAATGTAGGGGCAGAGTAGAATATTTTTATAGTGACAAAGGGAGAGAGTTAAGAGTTAATGATATATTTTCACGTTGCATGATTTTGAGCATGACATGTTATATATCTCTTCAATAATTTTGTTGATATTTTTGCCTGAATCAATCTTTTCCCTTTACGTTTTGATAATGACAAAGGGTGAAAATTAAGATGACGATATATTTTGTTGAAATATGTATGATATACTTGCATGACTTTTACTTGCATAACTTGTGAGCATGATGAATCTGTGATATATGTTACTAACTGAATCTGTGAATATGTGATTTATTAATGATAGGTTGCTACCTAACAAAATAAAGTCTCCTTCTAATCAATAAGAACTTATAAAGTCTACAGGTATTTTTCAAAACCCTTCATTATTAGCTAAATTTTGAAAATATATTTGTTATTGTTTGTCATCATCAAAAAGGGGAAGATTCTTAGCTCAAAGTTTATTATTAATGATTTTGATGATAAGCTCATAATATTTCAAAATTCAAATTGGATTTATTTTCTTGTATAATTAACAGTCTAATTCTCAAAAGGAAATAAAATCATTAGATAAATTATTCCTTTTTTGTAGGAACCTTCCTAATGAACTTAACTTATTTATTTCACAATATCCGGAAGAAGCTTGTTATCATTGGAGTTATTTCCTTTTCTTATTACAGGTTAATTCTCAAAAGGAAATAAATCAGAAGAAATACACTCCCTTTCTTGTAAGAATCTTTTTTATGAACCTACCTTATTAGAAATGGTTTATCCAGAAGGATTCTACTAATTATGAAGGTTGTATATTAGCCCCCTAATTACTGGAATATTTTTGACAAATATGACATCAAAATTATTCATATTTAAATCTATCCAAATGACTAAAGATACAAGTGAAGCAATGACTAGTTGAAAGAAATGCCTACTTAAAGAAAAGCCACTGTTTTTTAGAAAACATATCAGATTCTTGAACTATATCTATAGCATCAATTCTCTTAAAAGTGATATCATTCTCAAATCTCTAGTGTTTTAGAAAGTGAAAATTCTTTTTAGAGGGATCATTGATGCTCAAATCGAGCAAATTACATTTTTACCTATTAAGGGACGCTAGCTAAATACTACTAGTTTGGAAGGTTAGAGAACCTTGCAAAATATGTACCCGTGAGCTTAAGGAGGCTCATCAAATTAATACTTGGGATTTTAGTGAAAAACTTAAGTTGTATACTTGGGGACTAAACGTAGGCTTGAATTATAATTCGAACTAGTATAAATTGACTGTATCATTTCTCTCTCTCTCTTTAACTTTTAAATTTTCACAGGATATTATTTGTGCTTTCATTTTTGCAAGAAAATCCTTCATATTTATAATAGGCTTCTTCTATTTTCAACTTGCAAGAGGTTCTTTTCAATTTTAACAAGCGCTTTCTATTTTAAATTTTTTATTAGGATTTATTATTTAGTAGGCTCTTATTGTCTTTAAATTTTAATAGGCTCCTGACTTTATACAAATTGAAAGGAGTTGCAAATTTTTTAAAGTTACACATAATTTACCTCTCTCTTGTGTGTATTTGCTTTATCAATTACAACAAATTAAAAGGATATCTCTTAACTTTTTCGCATAATTTGGGAGTGTTTAGTCCATTATTTATGTTTAAGAAGTTCCAAAATACTTTTTATACGAAATTTGGTGGTATTTTCATTTTAAAACTTCTTAAGTTAATTTTTTGTTATTTTCAAAATTAATTTTGTTATTGGGTGTTATATAGTCGTTTGTAATATTAAAATTTTAATTTTAAGGGGTTTGATACAAAATCACAATTCGGGGTAATGGGTCATTTAGATTTTTAATTAAATAGACAATTTCGAAGGTTGGGATATATAGAATTTTATACGTTTTATATGAGTTGTATGCATACAAAATTAAAAAGGCATATGAATTATAAATTTAGGTATCGATGTATGCCTAGAATTGCTTATAATTTATTGTAGATATATTTTTATTGTTGAGTGTCTCACTATGCATGAGTTATATGAATTTAAGACCTCATAAGGTAATATTTTAAGTTTTTCTATGATTTGGTAATAAGTACAATTGGTTGGAGTCCATTAGCTAGCACTAAAATGGGCCAAGTACTATTTTGTTAAATATAATGAATTGACCTACATCAAACTAAGGCAAGTATCAATATATGGTGATTTAATTGACATCATAATAGGGTAGATATCATTATATTGGTTAGAAAGAATCAGCTAGTGTTTATTATGGGTAGATATAGAATTGTATGTTAATTGAAACCATTAATTTGCATTTGATCTAATTTTATTAAAATTATGCATTACCATAGTTTGGTAAGCATATTAGAGATGTTGGTATTGTCATTACATTATAATGTCTTATTCATATAAAGATTGTTGGAGATTATTTCATTTTATTGCTTCTTTTGAATTTTTTATTTAGTATTATACTAATTAACTTTATGTATTCAGGTGAGGAGTCAAAAAAAAAGTTTAAGGACATAAGAGAAGTTTGAGTTATCCTTTATATTAAATGAATTCTTTTGTTTCTTATGTAATTCTTTGAATTTGAGTTATTATGAATAGTTGATTGTATGTTACAGATAATAAGATGTTTTATCGAAAGTTATCGAAAGTTTTACTACTTATAATTTTTTGAAGCATGGAAAACAAGTAACTACACTTAGACTTCTCAACTTAGTAGTGAATATGAAAGTTTGGATTCCATTATCGACTGGTAGTTTGTCATACGTAAAGTAGAAAAACTCAGGCTCAAGTATGATATAAGAACAATAAAGTAAAGAAATTAAGATGCCTAATTTTGACATAGTTCGATTATACTTACATTAAAAAACGGAAAAAAGATTATTATGTAAAATTTAATGAAAAATAAAATATATAAAAATATTCTTTTCCAAAATCAAAAAGTTCATTTACAATGCATATAATTAAGAATTACATCATATAAGACAAGTAGGAGTGGCCTAAATGATTTATACTCCTCACTTAAGGCTCTCCTTTCTAGCAGGTCTTGAATTCGAGTTACGCTAAAGGAGGAGAAATGGGAAATGTTCCTATTGATGATCCTCTAGCCCCTACGAAAAGCTCCTTGATTAGATCAATTATGGATGCCCTGTTTCCAGTGGCAGTGTGGGAGTTGGAGCTATTAGGGAACCCGAGAGTTGATGGGAACCTGATGCTGAGCAGGGTCAGTGATCAATCATCAGCTGAACAATCAAGTATGTGAAGACTTTTTATGTGCAGAAGTGTACAGGCTATATAGGAACTTGAGGGATCTTAGGGTTCCAGATTTACATCCTCTAGGGCCATTGGGGTAGGGTCTAATTCTTTTTTTATTACATTAGGTATCCCAGCTTAGTCAGACTAACCCCTTGGGGTGGGCTCTTACGGGCTCAGGATTAGTCCAACTAAGCTGGGATACCTAATGTATTAAAAAAAGAATTAGATCATATAAGTTGATTCTTCTTTTAAAATTACAAGTTAATACTGTAAAAGGTAATATTTATTTATGGGAAACCTAAAAGATGTACAAATAAAAGAAGAGACGTGTGTATAATTTAAGTAAATAATGTAACTTTATATTTCTTCAGTGCCTAATGCGTATAGTAATGACTTGATAAGCAATTTTTAACCTCTCTAAATATAAGAGGAATCTCATATGCAAAGAACAATGACAACTTGGCCACTCAAGTTAAGAGTGACAGTTATGTAGTTAAATAAAGAAGAAGAAAAGAAAATAAGTATTTTATTCAAAATGGAATTACAAGGAGCTGAAATATTTTAATTAAAACGCACTTTTATATCATGATAATACACTTTTATTAACATTTACTGTTCTTTTTATATCACTATAAGATCACAAACACATATAAAGTAATAATTAAATAATTATACTTAAACCTATACTGTAGCTAGAGAATGACCCTTGTATGGAGAATATAGCACTAGCCCTATCAGATCTCTCCTAAGTTCTAGTTACTTGGTTCACACTGTAGAAATGAAATCCAAAAACAATTCTTCACAATGGTTCCCATGCTTTAAACAATCAGATTATTCTTTCACAGTCTCTAAGGAACAAATGAGGTTGTTCAGATTTGGACTCACCTGGAATTACTAAGATCTTCTCCTTTCTAGTTTGAGCATTGCTTGAAGATCCATGCTATCCATACATATCCTTGCCATCAACAGATTAATGTTTAATCAGTGGAGGTTTGAAGAAAAAAGAAAGGAAGCTTTCAAAATCTTTGAACTCTGTACCTTTTTTGTGGATGAGATCTCCTCTCTGTTCTTCCTCTCTGGCTAGCCCCGAAGTCCTTTTAAGAAAATCAAATCTTGATGAGTTCAACTCAGTTTATCCATGCCCTAAATGATCATAAAGTTCAGTTGTTTACCTGTGTCGAGCTTCTTGTAAGAATATCTGAGTGGGAGTAGCCAGAACCATTGATCGACTAGCTAGAGCCATCACCCTCCAAATTGAGAATTGCTACGAAGATTCAAGAAAGGATATAAAGAATGGAACCACAACTGAACTGAATACATTTACCTGAGTCGAGATCTCCCTCACCAGTTGTTTCTGAAGAGTTGAGCCCCTAGAAAGTGTCCTCCCTCCTCTAAAAATAAAGAAAGGCCTTAATCGCCAAAGTTTTTTGAGGTTGAGTTTGCTACTTGAGTTGAATTTTTATTTATGTGAAGAACCAGGTAGGAGAAACTCCGTGGAGCCACCGCTAGCAATGTCATTAGAGCATTGACTCTCATCCTCCCAAATTGAGTAATAGATGAAGATTCAAGAAAGTCTTAGATCATTATACCATAAATGTTAAACGAGTTTGCCCTTTAATTTTGTTTCTGAACGTTGCCACTTTGCTTAACCTAGATGTATTCATTGAACTAAGTGGGTCTATTATTAATGGACCTTTTTGAGTGGCTGTTTAGAACTTAATTCATAGTCATTTAAATTCATTTTATGTTCATTTGTAGCTAATTTATCATGCTTTATCATTATTCGAGGTTCGTTGACGTAAAATGTATAAATGAATTAGATAGACTGGAATTGCATTGTTTTTCGGTTTCTAGCAGATTTGACCTTTAATTGTTGTAGGATTTTTATCTCGAGATTGGTTTATCCAAAAATTCTAAAATTTCAAACGTAAATTCTTAACTCATTGATGGATATTTTGGAACCAATTGCAGATTTTTCTAAGCTGGAATTTATGAGAACTAAATTCACGAAATTTGTGTCATATTTTAGATCACCAAAACAACCTTTCGACGAATGCTTTTATCATAACTTTTGACTCAGAAGGCAAAATCCCGTGATTCAAGTCTCATATTAAAGCTGACTCAAAGACAAAGACACTGATAAAATTTTAGCCCCTAAATCATCACCATTTATTTTTTATGCACTGTCGAATTTGACTTTGGAAAATCTATTCCAACCAGCCAAGGATCAACATTAGCTCCCACCTTTTAATTATTTTAACCCATGTATAACTCACTCTCCACTATAAAATCAGCCTCCATTACAAGACAAATCAGCCTCCATTACAAGACAAATCAGCCTCCATTTTATTCAAAGAAGCAGCCTTCCTTGAAGCTTAGAAAAGAATCAACCTGCATTTTTTGACTGCCACTCCATGCAAAATTCAGCAGCCATCTTTCGCACCACTTCCATTCACCAAGGCCTTCAATTACGGACAAAAGACAACCAACATTTCACTAATGACAAGATTGACAGCTGGACTTGACGGAGAGGACGTTGAATTGGTGGCTTTGGGAGACAACTTGGCAAGTTGAACAAGGTAAGGAGGAGCTGGCGAAAAGGAGGAGAAAGACATGTTGAGTGTGTGGACAAAACGTAGCTGCATCGTGGACTTTCAAGCAGTTGCGTGAAGAATAAAGCGACAGCGTGAAAAAGAATAGAAAGGTGGTTGGTGGTGGAAATAAATCAAGCAGCAATAGGTGTCGTGAATTAAGTAGCTAGTGGAGGAGATAAAAATCGTTAGCAAAGGACACTCCACTCTTCATTCACGTTACAGAACATAGACCCATAAAACATACACTGAAAACTCAGATACGGGGGCTGAAAAGCATAGACATTAGCTGGAGATTACTCACGCACAAACCCACCCAAAAATTCTCTCCACTCACACAATGTTGGGCATGGATTAAAAACACGTTGCAGCTGTTGCAAGGAAAGAATTTCTGGGCTGAAGATATTTGAGGGTGTGGGCTGAAAGGTGGAGCAAGGAAGACACGTTGAAGACTCTTACATGCAGCAAGGAAGACACGTTGAACTGACAGCTGGTGGCCTTAAAAAAATGCTAGAACTAGTGCTGGCAAAAGGAAAATATAACGCAGCTGCTACTTGAGGAGAGAACGTTGCAGTGGAGATAAAATAAATGTTAGCTGGAGAGTTAGATTACGTTAAAGCATGAGCTGAACTCCACTCACGGGGAACAAGTTGCTGGTGAAGAAATCGTAAGTTGCTGGTGAAGGAAACGTTAGCAGCTGGTGAGTTGAACAAGACACTTAACTGCTGTGGAGAGGAAGGCACTCACGCTGCAGCTGGTGGAGAAAGCAGGAGCTAGTGGAGGAGATACTTTGTGCAAGCAAAACGAGACACTTGGTGAGTGGAGGAAAAACACGTTGCTGTTAGGTTTGAAGGATGACGTGAGTAGCTAATAGAGAAACATATGGAGAGCTGGAGAAAAAACAATGTAGAGCTGGAGAAAACCAATGCGAGAGCTGGAGGAAAGGGGGTGTTTTAAATTTTTAATTCATTATTTATTTTGATTGTGTGAATTTAATCAATGCAACAATATATTATGACCATAATTTATGTTGCATTGATAAATATGTGTGAGTAAATTTTTCTTTTCGGTTAAGGTTAAGATTGATATTGGATTAGGATAATTTTTTTGGTACTGATTTTTGCTTAATTGAATGCATATTTGGTCCTAATTTAGTTTGATCACCTAAATTAAGACCTTAGATGATTGAATGCCACAACCAATGGGATTTAATTTGTTGGAAAACTAATCAAGCGACATACTTGAGACTAAAGTGTGGACCAACCTTAGGATCTTGTGTGATGATACCTAGGATTAACGAAC
>JANSVA010073958.1:0-11766 GCA_025504915.1 Erythroxylum reticulatum | reverse complement strand
AAGAGTAGTGGGCTTAAGGCATTGTTTGGTAAGTGATATTTGTCACTTGCCACATGTCCAATTTCCAAAGCATTTGATTGGTTCTTTCATTTAACTAGTCTCATCAATTTCAATTTCTACTCCAATTGTTCCCTAATTTTCAATGGTAATTGTCAATAAATCCTAAATTCGTTTATCAAAATTTCCATTGTCATTGGACAGTAATTTCTACTAGCATTTTACAATTATGTTGCCATTGCCAATTTTTTCTAGCTAAGATACTGAAAAATTTTGAAAAATTGCAAAAATTCTAAATCAATAATTATAATCTCCAAATCAAAATTTCAATACAATCAAACCTCAATTTCCAATAAAATCACATTTAAAAATGATTATACCCAGAAATGTCAATGAATGCATGTACAGTTATTTTTATGTTTGCAAAAAAAATTAAAATTCATCTGCGTATATGCTAACGTTATGCATGAGCATGAAATGAATTTTCTTAATCTCTTTTTGAGCTCACATGTACCAAATTTTAGGGTTATAACCCTTAGTATGGGAACGAGATGTTACATTTCTCCCTTTTTTAATAAATTTCATCTTCGAAATTAATATCTGATTGATTAATAAGGTAGGGGTATTATATCCTTATATGCTCCTCCATTTCCCATATAATTTTATCACTTGAATACTTTCTTCTAGATGACCACAATTGATAGACTTAATAGGTCTCTTAATCACTTGTTTAGATATCACAATATCTTAACTATTTCATTGATGTGTTTCAGATTACTAAAAAATTTCACTCCTAGTTTCAATAACACAAATATCGGATCATAATGATACTTCCTAAACATATCCATGTAATACTGTGTGAATCCGAAACATCTTTTAAGGGTAATGCTAACTCATAAATCTATAGTCCTATTCTCACAATAGTTTCATATGTTCCAATTTATGTTAAGCTTAGTTTCCCCCGTTTTCCTAACCTGTTCACTCCTTTATCTCTATCTAAGTACACCTTGGCAAGGTGATACTCTTCAAAGTATTTCATCTTTTGCTTGATATTTTACATATCTTTAATGTTAATACACTCAACTCTTATGTTTATCTCAAGATATTCCATAACTTTGACGTTGATCTGCTTAACTCATTCATCATTATCTTGGATCACTTAACTCTTATTACAAATTCATTTCACTCATCAATAGTATCTCGAATCAATTCTGGCCTTAAACCATTTTTAGGCCCTCTTCATTTCAATGTAAGGGTGAACGACTCTTTTTGTCTTATAACACCTCATGCAGTATTCTAATGATATCACTATAATAATGATTGATATACTTAAATTCAATTAAAAGCATACATTAACCTCATGATTCTATGAACTCCAAAATATAAGTTTGTAAGAAAATCCTCAACAGTTACTGTTGGCAATTCAAACACTCAGTCACTTGTTTCTACATCCCTAGCCGTTAAGTACTATTTTGGCATATTCCTACTAAGATGTATAGCTTAGGTTGTTATTTGTGCTTTCTCTAGTAATCTCTTTGTTCAATCATCTTTATCGGGCACACATCCTTTTTGTATCAGTCACCAAATATCATTTTCCAATTCAAACTCAAATTACAACGCTAGCTTTATTGGGAAATACTCATTTTCTTAATCAAAATCTTTTAGTAATTGTATTAATTGTCTCAGCCTTATATTCATTTCTTTCAAGATCCATAATTACCTTAAACTTTAATGATTTGTATATTATATATAGATCCAAAATGTTTCATTTTATGTATAATGTCTCTAAACTTTCAAAGTAATCACTGTTGTAGCAAGTTCTAAATCATTTATCAAATAATCAGCTCATTAGACTTTAATTGTCTCAATGCATATGAAATCACCTTATTATGCTGCATTAGATTTCATCCTAATCTTCAATATGAAACCTCATTATGTACCACAAAATCTCCAATTCCAAATGATATTATTAACATTGGTATTATAATTCCTCAAAACTCTTTTTACCTTTATCACTGATACGATTTACACGTTTTTCCCTCAAACATTTTTGTTAAGGGCTAAGATCAGTTAGAATCTCTTAACAATTTTTGGTAGTATCTCGAATACAACTATTTTAAGAAAGCTCTGGATCTCATATACATTCTTCAATGTTTCTTACTTCTTCATTGCCTTTATGTTCCTTAGATCTCCCAATACGCTATATTCAGATACTATAAGATACAACATTTTATTTAATCAAGCTAAGATTCACTCTTATTGAACTAAGCTTATAATTGTTTTTACCTTCATGATATGTAAGATTTATCCTCAAGTTCCACAATTATGCTCTTTTCTTTTCAAATACACTCGATATATCATTTATAATCATAGTCACTAATTGATCTAGTTTTGCTTAGATCACTTGAATTTTCAATACCATAATATTGTCAGGGGCATTTTTAACACCAACAGATATAAACCAAAACTCTTTATGCCCACGATTTGTTCTCGTAATTCTTTAAGTAACGGGTTCTTCAATGAGGTAATATTATCTCATATTATCTTTCGATTTCCCAATTGGCTTATTTTCTCAAATGATTTTCTCCATTCATTGCATTTCTGCTGATTACGCATTGACTTATTCTAATGGCTATTCTTTCTTACTAATTTCTCAACACATTTCAATTTATTTGCAATATTAACTTCCTATGTTGGTAACACATTCGTCATATCTAATTTGTACCTCCTATACAAATTTTCATAGAATATAATGTGGACTTAGTTCTCCTCTCATTAGAAGTAATGTCACCTCAAATTCAAGAATCCAATTACATAGTTGGATACTCTCTATCAACCAAATGCATACATTGTTAGTAGTGTATTCTACATCCTATGGTTAAGTCTCCATTAGGAATAGGACTCCAATATTCACTTTTGATTCATTACATAATCATTGATGATTTTATTCCTTCATTGATCATTCTTATGAATAAACTATCTGGTTTACTTAATCTAATTTGGTGAAATTCTTCTTCGAAAGAAGATTTCTTGTTTCTATCATCTATACTATTCATTTAACCTTTCTCAATCCATTGTTATCATCATTGCTTATCAGATGTTCTTAATAACCTCAAGGAGATTAATTTCTGTCATAACTTATGTGAAAAGAATATCCTTTCTGATAAGTCTCAGTAAAGAATTAAGCAATTCATTTACTCTAATACCTTGGTAGATATCATCAAGATCATTCCATCTTTTTCTAGAGATGTCTTTTAAGACAATTCACCAATTAATAACTTATATTCAGGATATCTTAATCTCATATGATTCAGGTCAACAATTCTCCTTTTGTATCTGTCCTCACTCATGGGGATTGTGCCACGATCGTACCCTTCTTTTCTCACAAAATTCATCACCCACATAAGATAGTAATTCTAGGCTCTGATACCAACCAATGTAGCACCTAACTCTTGCTAGACACATACCCAACATCTTGAGTGATATCCGAATGCGCATCACGCCAAAGTGGCATGCTAGTAAAGTAAATCAGTCAAAAACTTAGTACAACTTTTTTTCCAAAAATATCAAACGTGTATGCAAAAATCAATCACCAAATCAGGCCCGTTTTAGTCATAAACTTTTTCAATCATAGTAATACAATCATCTAAATTTCAATAGTCATTTGGGCCCATTACAATTACCAAGTACTTGTAGTCATCATAGATTCATTATATTGCAAAATCATTTACAAACATCTCCAATTTGAAAAGTTATTACAAAATATAAATGCTCGAATACACAAGTTATGATAATTGTGGAAACTCTATTTGATACAAAAAATAAAGAAAATGAATGTAGAAACGAACTGATTCCGACCTCAATCTCTTACTCGATTGCAATGTATACTCCCATTTATCTAATGGGGTAACTCTTCAGAGCTTGAAAAATATTGCAAATTTTAGATGAGTTTTGCGAACTCAATGAGGTAACCATTATCGATGGTTCACTCAATTCATGCAACACATCAATACACATAACATGTAATTCACACCTTTGCATTCAGCATAATTCATCAAATGTCACATTCGCATTTCAAACAATCAAACATACTTATTTAAAATGTATATGAAAACTTATGTGTCTCTTTTCTAATTATTATGTTGTTGTGATCGAGTGCCTAACTATCCTGTATCCATTGTGGATACCAGGCTCATTTATAACTATCCCTTATCCATTGGGGATACAGGGCTCATTTTATATAGTGAGCCTTTGGCTCTTATACACTTTCTGAGCTCTAGACTCTTTTTTACATTATGAGCTTTAAGCTCTTTTTCGATGGCAACTCCAATCACAACTGCCTTTATGTTTCATGCATTCATGTAATGGAATGCATCACACTCACATAATTTTATTCTATCACGTACTTTCGGATTCACATTCAATTTCACATTCATCTTCGGACCGTGGTCCGACATTCAATATAATGTTAAGTATCACTTTTGCATTCAAATGCATAATCACAGTTTTCTTCCGAAACTAGGTCCGACATTTAATAATCAAATCATATATCATGAATTTTATCAAATTCACATACAAGTAGCACTTCAGTATCATATAAATGCATCAAATCTTGAACATTCATTGTCTAACAGCAACACAGAATCAATCCGCATTCATATCATCATTTAAAAGATATTTTTAAAGTAAACAATTAATTGAGAGAAAAAGGTTACTCACAGTATGCTCCAGATTAGCACTAGTTTCAATGATCTAGAAACGTTTGAATGCAGACATCTATCTTGCACATCAAAATTATGCAATACACATAATGTGCACACACGTTAATATGTGCACAATTATAAGCTTTCATTTATACACACGTGTGTATATGGAATATATACAATGCATGCTCATGACAATCCCGAGTATTTGTCCCTTATTCTCATGACATAAACATTTGTATTCCCAAACTCATATAAGTACCATTTATAATTATGGTTTATTCCTCAATAAAATCATTAGAATCTAATTTCATAACCCAACGAATCATTTTAGATTTTTCTCCAAACGCTGACTTTTGGGTATATTGTTCTTGATCATTTAGACAATGAAATAAAAGTAATTTGGGAACACTTTCTGTTTGAAAATTTTCCTTCTATCTCATAAGTTTCTAATGACACTAAAATCATTCAATTTGGTTCAATAGTGTGAAAGTTATACTTCAAATATTTTCGAACTTTTTTTATTCTGAGACAATGCGCTATACTCAACTTCCAGCCAGAAATTTAAATTCTTATATTCTGATTCAGTATTTTATTTCTTCAGATAATTTGTATCCCTATGTCTCTAGTTTAGTAAAAATCAAGAATTAGTGCATTTGGATATCTATAGAAGAAGATATGCCCAAAATACCAATAGATATTCAGTGTAGAGAAAAGTTTTCCGCGGCGAAGCTAGAGAAATTCGCCACAGCGAACTCCTCGAGAAATTTTACAAGTTCGCCACAGAGAAACCTAGAGTTGGCTGCGATGATCTTTACTTAAAAGAAATCCTAGCTAAACCTTCAAGTTCGCCATGGCAAAGCAAGGAGTTTGCCGGGGCGAACTTCCACAGACACATACCCAGTTTTTCAACTTAAAGTAAGATTTTAAGGCTCTAATAAATAGAATTTCAAATTGACTTCTACATAACAAAAGTATCTATACGTCTCTAGTTTAATTAAAATCAAGAATCATCTCAATTGGATTACTAGAGAAAAAGTTATGGATAAAACCCTGAAGCATACTTAGAGATCATATTGCTGCTATAATTTTCCAGCTCAACTACTAAATTTTGTTTCCAAATCTTACCCTATCCCAACTCATACCAATATCACCTTTTCTACTCCATCTACTCCTTATTATCAATTCAATTTCAAATCATTTCTACACTCACCCATTAACACAAACATGTTATAAATGCATTTCTATACTCATCAACTTCCAATTGTCATTACAATATCCCTTTCAAAACCAATTCATCTTTAAATCATGTGTAGCATAACTCATAGTTTCTTACTCATCATATACAACATCAATCATCCATAAACAACTCCTAACCCATTATTTAGAATTTATATGAAACAAAACATCAATATATATACATATCTATGTTCATTTCTTCATCAACATTCTAACATATACAAAACTCCTTATCATGATCATTCAACCTCCAAAATATTTCTATAAACCATTACTCATCAATAAAAGCATGAAATTTACACACTCTTTACCATTCATGACACCCACATACCTAAAGCACCATTTCATGAAATTAACCTCTAACTATCATCACAATTGCTTCATTTAACTAAAACTATAAAATTAAAACATGACATACTTGATTTAGCTTCCAAATCTTCCAAATCATCATTAAACCCTGACTCTTTCATCTCCACGATCATCAACATCATGGAGGAATAGGTTGGGTCTTTTAGTGAGAATGAAGGAGAGAGAAATGTGGAAGAGTAGAATGAAATATGAGAGGGTTGGGTTTAGCATGAATGTAGAATTGAAGGGTTCAAGCTCATGAAGAAGCGAGGGAGAAGAGAAGCTACGAAAATGGAGAGAACCAAAGCAAAGAACCAATTTCCCCCTTGTAGAGAGAAGCATCATGAAAGACAACCAAAAAAGGGGGTCTTTTTAATATAAAGAGTAGTGGGCTTAAGGCATTGTTTGGCAAGCGATATTTGTCACTTGCCACATGTCCAATTTCCAAAGCATTTGACTGGTTCTTTCATTTAACTAGTCTCATCAATTTCAATTTCTACTCCAATTGTTCCTGAATTTCAATGGCACTTGTCAATAATCCTAAAGTCATTTATCAAAATTTCCATTGTCATTGGATAGTAATGTCTACTACCATTTAACAATTGTTTTGCCACTTGGCAATTTTCCTAGCTAAAATACCCAGAAATTTCAAATATTTTTCCAAAAATTCCAAAAATTCTAAATCAATAATTATAATCTCCAAATCAAATTTTCAATAAAATCAAACCTCAATTTCCAATAAAATCACATTAATAAACAATTATACCTGAAAATGTCAATGAATGCATGTACAATCATTTTTATATGTGCAAAAAAATTTAAATTCATGTGTGTATCTGCTAACATTATGCATGAGCATGAAATGAATTTTCTTAATCTCTCTTTGAGCTCACATGTACCAAATTTTAGGGTTCTAGCCCTTAGTATGGGAACGAGATGTTACAACATAAAGTGGATGTGTACTTTAAATAGGCACATCAATCTTTTTGGAGCCAACACGTGTATTAACATACTGTCAACATGGCCTACTTATCACTTAAAATATAGGTGTTCAACATAAATCAATCATCACAACTCCAAACTCTTCAAACATAACCATGTGCTTGCCATGCACCCTGTAACTCGATGAAAACTGCTCTAAAGTTACCAAATTTTGTTCCTTTTACTCCAAATATGTGATGTGTAATTAGACAATAAAAAAAGAAGCAACTTAAGTAATAGAAAAAATGGTATTCAAATGAACAAGCAAAATGCACTAAATATTTGCTTTAAATTGTGAACATTTCAATAGTTATCAACTTCCCCACACTTGAGCATTTACTTAAGCTCAAGCAAATAATAATTCAAATTTATCAACCGTTCTAAATATCCACCTTTCCTCCATCTTAACCAATTTATTTACACTTAGAATTTCGTACCTCAAGAATGAAACCGAAATATAATTAGAATACAATAATCATATAACAAATTTCTATAAGCCAACACCACAATATATATATTAGCAAACTTTTTGAAATCAAGTGTTTTAAGATTCAACACCTTTACATAAAAGATTCACTCATTTCAGTCAAAGTGTTTAGGGTAAAAGATCAATGAACTCTCAAATAAAAATATATAATGAATTTTAATCATAGGCTTGCTAATATATCACATCTTCACTAATACAAAATGAACTAGATGATAAAATTAAAAGGTCTTTAAATCAAGGTGTAATGAGGTATAAGTAAAGGTATAGTAAGGGTGAATTTTTAGTTAATAAATCCAATTCAATGTAACCTAAGTCTCTAAATAAAATGCAAGTTTGGTACAAAACAAAATTTGAATAGTAAAAGTATTTTCTCTTTGTCCTTCTCATAACATCAATTTAAATTACTCAATTTTCTCTTTCTTTCTTTTGAGCTAAACTTATTTCAAGATAATTCTTATTTAATTAATTACAAGCATTTAAGGAGAATTTAAGAAAAAAATTGTCTTTCTTCATTTTTGATACTTTTTAATGAATTTAGATGCTTATATAATCAACTAAATACAATATTGCATAGTGCAAAAGTAAATGTTAGGATAATAATAAAAATAGGTTATCAGTTTGTAACATGGGTAAATAATCCTTATAAAAGGCTAGGGCTCAAATTTGGTTACACCTAAACAATAAAAATAGGGTAAGGTAAAATCGAAGAAAATGCTTAAACAAAGGTGTAGTCTAGGTGTCATTTTCATCTTAATGCCTCTAGTCTAGAGATGTGGTCTTAACTTGTATAATAAAAAGCAAGTTCTTAAATCATACATCTATCTATGATTATCACAAAGCAAATGAAAATAAAACATAATGATAGTGATAATTGCATATAGGCTTAAAAGCTCACTATTTAGGCTCTTGTGTTAAATAAACCTAAGCACTTTCATCAAAATCGGCTATTAAAACACTTAACAAATAAAAACTAAAATATTCTTGATTTACAATTAAGTGCATATCGAAAATCATAATAAACGCTTCCCATTTTTAAAGATGTGCATTGATAGGTGTGAATTATACTATGTTTTTTTAGATGTTTAAGTGTGTTTTTAAGTATTTATAATATGATTATCATATAAATAGGCTTAGAATTATGTTATTATTAGTGTTTTTATCTATTCTAAGTGTCTTTTAGTTTATAACAAGAATTGGATCTTAATTTTGTGTTTCAAGAGGTGTTTGATTTGTATGTGAGTGTTGGAAATTAGGAAATTGAAGAATGCAGAAGATGGAGGTTGGATGAAGTAGGTCACGATCCCATGTCATGATCACGACTCCTAGGAATTTCCTAGGGTCACGATCATGACTCCTATGTCATGATCAAATTAGATTGTACAATGGGAGTTGGAAGTTTAATTGTAATAGCTTGTTTTTCGTACTAAGGGTTAGAACCTTAGATTATTACATATGAGTCAAATCATTTTAATATTTATGAAATGCATTTCATTCATATGCATATCATTAGCATACACACATGAATTATGATTTCATACACATTGCAAAGATAGTATATGCACTCAATTGACATATCCCGGGATACGAAAGATTTAAAATGATCATAAAGTAAATTGTGTATTGTTAATGTCTTGAATTTTGGTTTGATTGGTTACAAGTAGTAAATTTGGAATTAATTGTTACCATTAGAAAAGTGGTGAATTAATATATATATTTGGACTTGGAAAATACCAAGTGGTAAGACAAATTGACATACGAAAAATTAGGACGGCTAAGCCTATGAAATAATTGAAAAATGGAGGCATGATTTAGTGACAAGTAGAAAAATAATTAGGTGACATTTGGCATAGGTAATTAGTTGAAAAATGGCAGCATGAGTGAATGATAAATGAACTATTAATTAGGAGACATGTGGCAGCTTAAGGAGGAGATAAATGGCTTACATGCCAAATGACACATGTTAAAGTAAATTGGAGACACCTTGCACCTAGTTGAATTAAGCTAAGTTGCTGTTGGAAAAAACCATCTTCTTCTCCTTTCTCCACCAAAATTTTCTGCTGATACACATCTTTGTAATTTGGTTTCAACCTTGCTAAATGACCGCATCAACTTCTTATTTTTAACCTTCATAAGATAGCCAAAGAACCAAAATTTTGTTGTTCTTTGTCCTAGCCGAAAATCAACTTGTTTTCACATTTACTTTGTGATAATCTTGAAAGCTTGGAGGGATAGATTAGCTTGAGTTTTTGAGGTATAATTTGAGCTTAACAAGTAATTAGAAATATGAATTAATACATGTGATTATGTTGATTGAATTAGGAAAGATTATATAAGATGTTGATGATGAAGTGAGATGGAATAAGTTAGATGAATGTGGATTATTTTATATGGAAACTTTGATATCTTACTGTTTTTTCTGAGTGTAACATGAGGGGTTTTGTTAACAGAAGTATCCTATATGAAAATGGGATGTTTCTTGTTCATTTGCATGCGTCTTTGACGTAACTTTTTCACAATATGACTGAAGTGAGTTAATTGGAGTGTGTGTCTCATTAGATGGAGTGGTTCCACTGAATAGACATCCATATTTTAGCCATATCTTGATTTGTAGATATCCAAAAGGGACTATTTTAATTTTAAGTTCTATATCTAAGGGTTTTTTAATTTGGATTGAAGTTGAGTACTAGTTGCTATCTCCATTTGAGAACAGTTTGTAGTATTTTAGGTATAACTCTATGAATAATGAACCAAACTGCATGTCATTAGAAACTTAATACTTATAGAAACATTTTTTAGAAGAATATATTGCCTAAATACCTCATTTTTTTAGAATATTATGTTGCCTAAATACGTCATTTTCTATGTTATAATGGCCATACAAAATTGACCTAAAAACCTATCCTGAGAAAAGCTAGAAAATGGAGAATGAATAAGTACTTTTCTAGTCTATTTTTGCATATATGAAAATGGTAGTTTATGGATTGTTTTATGGATGATAAAAGTTGTGGAATTGAAGTATAATTGATGAGGAATTCATGTTAAAGATAGGTGTCATTAAAAAGTTTTCAAATCTGAAAATTTTGATTTGTAAGTGTGTTTGTAAAACAATGAATGTTAATAAGTGAACATAATTTTTGTAAGCCTTAGTGTAACCAATATGAAAGTTAAATCAAACTAAAATGAATTAACCTTAAGGGACATGAAGTCTCAGAAATTTCAAGTGTTAGTGATGTCTTTAAGCTTGTTGAATTCATGAGGTATTGAAGGTAGAAAAGTTACACACATTAGTGATGTTGTTAAGAAATTTTGGAATTTTAGTTTCAGCCTTCTATACATGTTGAACCAGATGAAAATTTTCACTCTAAATTGGTATATTTGGACTTGATTAAGATGAGCAATTAGTGTATATTTTTGCTTGATTAATTGGTTAATATCTTGATAAATTTATGTAGTTAATTGATGTCATTATCTAAAGAATGGACTGTTTTGATGTGTTAAGTTCAAATATGGAAATTCTGATTTGTTAAAGGAATAAATGAGTTCTTTTAATGCAAACATGATCTTAGGGGACATGAGAAATGTGTATAAGGTACAGATGAATAACCATTAAAGGAATAAATGAGTTATTTTAATGCAAACATGATCTTAAAGGACATGAGAAATGTGTATAAGGTACAGATGAATAAACATTAAAGAACATAAGGTAATTATGAATGATAATTGGGTAAATGTATGAGTATATGTTGCTGGAAAAAGTTTGGTGAATGTATAGATTTAGCTTGCTAAAATTCCAAATTTAAAATAACATTTTTGTGTGTTTTATAAGAGGCTTTTGATCATAGAAATGTTCAATGGATAAGTGTAAAGTATGGTTGATAAATTTGGAGTAAATCAAGCTAACTTAAGTGTACAAACCTAACTGCAAAATGGTAGTATACAAAGTATGATGTTTGAATGGTCAAAATTTATGAATAGCTACATACACAAAAAGGTCAATTGAGCATGCATTGA
>JANSVA010073929.1:0-11769 GCA_025504915.1 Erythroxylum reticulatum | reverse complement strand
GCTACTTTTGATTAAAAGAATTGAACATTAACCTATTTAATGTAGCAATTGATTGAATAAAATCACAAAGTAATTGTACACCTAGTTGTAAAATCAAACAATCAAATAATGACCTAGAAAAATAATTAATACTTGGCTAATAAATCGATTGAAATAAAGAACAAAAGTCTCACAACATACAAAGTTTAATAACTAAGATTCCGTAAACCAAGAAATAAAAGTTTAGTTACCCAACATCATGATTTTTCTAACTATTTAGATTGTCTCTAGCGTTGGGACTATCATGGGCATTGCTTTTCTTATTCTGTCATCGAAACTTTTCTCTATTTTCTTCTTATGTAGCCCTCTCCTATTTACTATTCATCGAGGGGACAAATAAGGTTGGAGATGCTCCTCATCCACGCACTGCGCCAGCGTCTGCCTCCTCTCCTAGCCACAACCACCAGCGTCCTCTCCATGCTTTTTCGAATTAGAAAAGTTCGAGCATTTTTTTTATCCATGCCACCCTTTTAAAAACCTCAGCCTCGTCTCCTATTTAACGCAGCCCCCTTTTCATTCTAACCCACCTCACGCTACTTCCTTTTTTATTCTAACGTAGCCTCCACTCACTCTTCTTGATTTTGCTAATTAAAAAGCTCTAGCCAAGCCTCCCCAACGTCAACGTTATGGCTGAATGATTTTATTTTCTTCTGCCTCTTATGTGCCGTGTTTTCACCTCCATGTGTTGCATTTTAATACCCATCTCATTATTACTCGTTAATTTCCTGGGTCACGCATAAATGGTTGTCGTTTTGGTCTTAAGATGTCTTGCTTATGCGTTTTAAGTTTCTGGTTATTACACGAGGTCATGTCTATTTATGGTCAACATCTAGTTCAGCTCTTTTATTCCAAAATTGTCGCGGTTTTTTTCTATTTAGTTCCAAATTATACCTTGACATAAAACAAGATTAATTCTCATTAAGTATAACTTCAAACCTCAAAAATAAAGAAAATTAACACATAAAAAGATAAAAAAATAAAGACAATAATACTATACCTTCTATCTTGTAGAATTCATCAAATTGTGCATTACAAAATTCCAATCCATTATCTGTTATAAGTGTCTTGACTTATTTTCCAGTCTATTTTTCATCCATGTCGTCCAATCCTTGAATCGCTCAAATATCTCATCTTTGGATTTTAGAAAATAAACCCAAACCTTCCTAGAGTAATCATCAATGAATGTAACAAAGTACCTACATCGGCCATAAGATTCAATCGAAGAAGGACCCCACAAATCTGAATGAATGTACTAAAGTATTTCATTTTAGGTATGTTTTCTAGAGCTGAACATGACTCTATGTTACTTTCTTATGACATAAGCCTTACAGAAATTCAACTTTCCGGTCTTTGGTCCATCTAATAATCCTTGTCTGCTTAATATTGCCAACCTTTTTTCACTCATGTGACCTAGTCTATACTGCCATAACTCCATATTGTCATTATGCTTCTCTAAAGACTAGGATATTGCCACTACTCCCATCACTGAACTACCTATTAGAATATAAATTCCATATTGTAATTTTCCTTTCATCACTACTAAATGACCTTTCAAAATCCTTAACTGTTCATCTCCATTAGAGAAACCATACCTATGTTTTTATAGGCCAAAGAAATCAAATTCATATGTAGATCAAGAACATACCATACATCAAGTGTTTTGATAATTCCATTATGCATATAAATCTACACCAAACTACTACCTTTTACACTAAGCTCTTTATTATCACCCAACTTTACTGTGCCATTCCACTTTTTGAATGAATGAAACAATTCACGTAAGAAAGTTATGTGATAAGATGCACCAGTATCCATGACCCAAGCTTTTGTAGAATTACAAGTTATGAAAATCAAATTTGTTAGCTTAAAGTTTATGATTAACGATTTTGATGATAATTATATAATATTTCAAAATTCAAATTGGATTTATTTCCTTATATAAACAACGATATAATTCTTAAAAGAAAATAAAATCATGGAATAATTGCTTTATTTCTTGCAAGAACCTTCTTTATAAACTTATCTTTTTAGAAATGATTCTATGACATCTGGAAGGATCATACTAATTCAAATAATTAGCTCTAGAAGCCTTGACAGAACATTCTTCTTAACGTCTAAATATCAAAGATTTCAGTAGAGATGATTTCAAAGATTAAGCAATAACTAGTTAAAGAAAATGTCTACTTAAGGAAGAGCCACTGCATTTGCAAAACACAAACAACACATAAAAGATATACACAAGACTTGTGAAATATCTTAGAGCATCAATATTCTTAAAAGTTATATCAAACTCTTTATGCTTTAGAAAGTGATATCACTCTATTAAGAGAGACTATTAAATTCTTCATACATTTCTTGTTAAGAGCTTATAGAGGCTAGCAAAATACTACTACTTATGGAAGGTTGAAGAACCTTAAAAAATATACACCTATGAGCTTAAAGAGGCTCGTCAAATACTACTTGGTTTTTATAGTGAAATACTCAACTTAGATATTTGGGGACTAGATGTAAGCTTTGTTATAAGATGATCCAGTATAAATCTACTTTGTCATTTTCTTTTAATTTTTCGCATTATTAGTTTTCAATAGGCTCCTTCTGTTTTTATATCGCAAAAGGTTTCTTTCAAAAGTTAACAAGCTACTTTATTTTTAAGCGCTAGCAAGCTCTTATCAATTAAAAAAGGCTCCTATCATTTTGAGCGTTAATAGGTTTCTTTCAATTAGTTGGTTCTTTTCTATTTGAGCATTAACAAAATCCTTTCGGAAGTTTATAAGACCCTTTTATTTATAAATTTATTTTGTTTAGCAGGATCTTATCGATTTGAAAGTTCTTAAAAAAATTTATGACACACAATTCAAACCTGTCTTGCGTGTGTTTGCTTTATCATTTGGTATTAGAGCAAGGTTTCACATTTATTGTGTTTTATAACACGTGATAAATCATGACAAACAATTTAAGAAGCCTTAAAGGACAATCTGTCTCAAAGCCTCCTTACTTTAATGAAAATAACTACTCATACTAGAAAGAGAGAATGACAACTTTAATGAAAACAACTAATCATACTAGAAAGAGAGAATGACAATCTATCTCCAATCTGTAGATATTAAAGTTTGGCAAGCCATCAGAGTTAGAGATACACTTCCGCTACATAAAATATAGAAGTATAGTCTGATGCTCATGGAAGAAATGCATAGCTAAACGCTAAAGAAAAACATCATCTGAGCTATGCACTATCTCTAGAACAATATGAGAAGATATCCTACTGCTCTATAATAAAGGAAATGTGGGATAAACTACAAGTCACCTTTGAAGGAACGAATAAGGTAAAGAAACATAGAATAAGCCTTTTAGTGGATCAATACGAAACTATTAGCATGAAACAGGGAGAAATAATAGATGAATTCTTCGGAAGATTCAACAACATCATCATGGCCTTAAAGAACTTAAGAAAGATATATCCTAATGATGAGCTTAAAACCAAAATTTTAAGATCACTACCAAAGGAATGGAGACCTAAGGTGATAGCTCTAGAAACTGCAAAGGATCTAAACATTGTTTCACTCGACTAACTAAAAGGAAATTCGATGATCTATAAACCGAGTTTAGGTGAGATGACGATCCTCTTATAGAAAAGGAATGACACTAAAAGCAACTGATGAATCAAATATTGATGAAACAAATGGTGATAAAAGTGACACTGAGTTGCAAATAGATGGAGATGACGAGTTTAACTTCATAGACAAAAAATATGTCCGCTTTTATGAAAAGAAGTTAATGAAGAAAACAAGAAAGCTAGGAATGATAGGTTCCTATCAAAAGCTATTAGCAGCAATAGCAAAACAAAAAACAATCAAATTATATGTGATTAATGTACGAAGCTTGGACACACGAGACTTGAATGTCCTCCTCTTTAAAAGGACAAGTTAGAGAACAAAATACCCAAAAAAACAAGTGATGACTGCAGCCTGGTCAAATGAGGATTCTGAAAACTTTGAAGAAGAAGAGCTAGAAGAAGTCAACAATGATTGCTTTATGGTTGAATTAGGAGATGATGAGGTATCTTATTCTTACTTTGATATTGAAGTTGTTGAATTAAAAAATGCATATCATGAATTGTATAATCATTACAAAAGATTGTTAGTGAAATGTTTCAAAGAAGTTCAGAAGTCCAAGAATAATGATGCATCTTTGAAGAGTAAGATTAAATCATTACAATCTATGAATGAGAGTTTGGCGACCAAAAATATGTGTCTTGAACTTAATTATAAGCAAAATATTGTTGAAAAGGAAGCTTTGGAAGAAAGAGTAACAAAGTTGGAAAATACTTTGTGTGAGAATGACTCTGATAAAGTGAGTCAGCCGGAAGAAAAGATTTTTAGCTTAGAAATTGAGAATGAGATATGTGCAAGGAAGATCTTATCTCTAGAAAAAGATCTTGCAAAGTTCATTGATGGAAGGAACAACCTTGATGTACTACTTGGTCGTGGTAAATGCATTTTTGATAAAGCTTGAATAGGTTATAATGAAAACAATAATTAGGCCATACAAGAATTTCTTTGTCAAATCCATTAGTAACTATAATTAAAACATCAGAAACCTAATAAATAGTCATTCTTGTAACTATCATAAAATGGAGAAATTATCTCAAATTTATGTTTGGAGACCAAAAGGTCAAGCTACCAACTTGAAAGGACCCAGAAAAATTTGGGTACCTAAAATGAGTTAATATTTTTTTGCCGATATGCTTCAAAACAGAGACAAGAGAAAATCAATGGATTGTTGACAGTGGTTGTTCTAGATACATGATAGCTGAAATATCACATTTTAATTATATTGAAAGAAAAGACAAAGGTAATGTTGTCTTCACTGAAAAAAATAAAGAAAAAGTTACGAAAACTGGTAAAATTGGTGATTTTGACTCCACCTCCATTGATAATGTCCTTTATGTTGATGGATTGAAACATAAGCTGTTAAACATAAGTTAGTTATGTTACAAAGGTTATAGAGTCATTTTCTATATATCCTATTATGAAAAAGTCAAAAATCATAATGATAATATTGTATTCGATGGTCCTAGAAATCAAAACATATACTGTGCTCAACTAAAAGACATGTCTTCATAAAGTGTTAAGTGTTTTGTTTCTCTAGAAAAGGATTTTTTTTATTTAGCACAAAAGATTTGGACATGATAACATGAACATTCTATTAAAAATTTCCAAGAATGAGCTAGTAATAGGACTACCTACCCTAAAGTTTGAAAGCAATCAAGTTTGTAAGGCTTGTTTAAAAGGTAAATAAGTTAGAAGGAACTTTCCTCCCAAAAATATTGTATCTACTAAACAACCACTTGAACTTGTGCATTTGGATTTATTTGGTCCTATTAGGACTCAAAGTTTTGGTGGTAAACATTATGGTTTTGTTTTAGTAAATGATTATTCCAAATTTAAATGGGTTTACTTCCTATCAAAAAAAGATGATGCTTTTGAAGTTTTTGAGAAGTTTTGTAGAAAAATTTTGATTAAAAAAAGATACTGCATTACGTCAATTTGAAGCGATTATGGATAGAATTTGATAGTATAAAGTTTGAAAATTTATGTGATAGTAACGATATGATTCATAACTTTTCTTACCCAAGGCCTTCTCGACAGAATAGTGTCATTAAGAGAAAGAACAGACCCTAGTTGATATAGCCAGGACAATACTGTGTGAAAGTGGCCTACCGCATAGTTACTAGGCAGAAGCAGTAGCCACTACTTGTTATATACTCAACAGGTGTTTTATAAGACCTATTCTTAAAAAGACCCCCTATGAGCTATAGAAAGGAAGAAAATCGAATGTCGTTTACTTTCGAGCATTTGGTTACAAGTGCTTCATTCTAAATAATATGTAACATCTCGTTACCCATGTTAAGGTTAAAATGGAAAATGTAAGAGATTCATTCAGAGATTAGAAATGTATTTCATACTCATGCATTATCTGATATCTCATGCACATGAATATTAAATCGTTGCACATGAAAATGGTTGTACATGCATTCATTAACATTCCGGGTATAATTGTTTATAAATGTCAATATATTGAGAAATGTTGGTCCCCAAAATTTTCTTCGTGATGAATAAGTATGATTTACATTAATTATGAGGTCCTTATGCAATTTTGTGGAAATTAATTATTATGTTTATGTTAGAAAGATTATATGTTATAGGTTAATTGAACTAAAGTGTAAAGGATATAAGAATGTTCAAGGGGTGTTTTTGGCAAGACACTTAAGGTTAAAAGAACATAAGCCTATAATGAAGGAGAAAGGGGGCTTTTTGAGCTCATTAAGGGTATAAATGGAAGAAAGAAATGTAGTCTTGCTTTTTAAGAAGGGGAAAAACGTGAATTGAAGGGGAAAAAGAGAGAGTGTTATGAAGAAGAGAGAGAAATACGAAGAGAAGAAGAGAAGGAGAAAAATAAGAGAAAACAAACTAGGGTTTCAATTTTCTTAGCCTTCAAAAGAGATTTTGAGGCTATTCAAGAAGGAAAAATGAAAAGGAAGAGAAGAGCTTTTATTTGATCCAAATATTTCTTCATTTGGTGAAGAATCAAGGTAAGATCGTCTTGAATCTTTTGGATTTTTTCAAGGGAGTTTATGGAGTTAGAAAATGCATGAGTTTAAGTACTCTGAAACCAATTTTTAGTGATTGTGCTTCATGGGATTTTCAATTGAAAACCTTATTGATTTGATATTTGATATTTTAATGAAGTCAAATTGGTAGCTGAATGGTTATGCTCAGGACATTCCAAGTTTGCACAGTGCAAATTTCAAGTCTTCCATAGGGTTCAGGAGAAAAATGTATTGATATAGGATAAATTATACAAATTTTCTTCCAGAAAGTTTTAGCTTATCTTTCTAGCTTTCCAACGGTATATAGGATGCAATTTTTGGACATCTGCGTCAAAAGTTATGATCTTTATAAGTGGAGGTGCTCTGGAGAGTGTGGTTAGTGATTTAGAACGTTTGGGGATGTGAGGAAGACCCAGTAGAAGTCACATCTTCTTATGCATTGTATACTGAGATATCTTCTTGGGTTGATCTTCTGCTTCTTCTTAGGTTAACCTTCTGCTTCTTCTTATGATGGTCGAAACATCTTCTTATGTTGACCAAAACTTCTTCTTATTTGACCAAAATATCTTCTTATGTTGATTGAAACTTCTTCTAGATATTGTTCATCTTACGTCTTCTAGTCTAATTTGGACCCTCTAAATGATAGAATCTATCTTCAAAGTCTTCATAAAATTTTTATATCTTAAAGTCCTCTTTTAAAGCATCTAAGAATGACCTTGATCCAATATCTCTATAGAAAGTTATACTAATTGTTAAACATCTTCTGTGCACCGTTCATAAACTTCTTCTGGGTACTATTCATCTTATATCTTCTGGTCTAATTTTGACGCTCTAAATGATAAAATCTATCTTCAAGGTCGTCATGAAAGTTGCAGATCTTGAAGACTTATTTCAAACCATCTAAGAATGACCTTAATACGATATCTCTAAAGAAAGTTATGCTAATTGTTAAACATCTTTTGTGCATTGTTCATAAACTTTTTATGGGTATTGTTCATCTTACATCTTCTGGTCCAATTTTGACCATCTAGATGACAAAATCTATCATTAAGATCTTCATTATATCTTGAAGTCATCTTTCAAAGAATCTAAAAATGACCTTAATCTGATATCTCTAGAGGAAGTTATTCTAATTGTTAAACATCTTCTGTGCACTATTCATAAACTTCTTCTGGATACTGTTAATCTTAGATCTTCTGGTCAAATTTTAATGCTCTAAATGATAGAATATATCTTTAAGGTCTTCATTAAAGTTGTAGATATTAAAGTTATCTTTCAACCCATCAAAAACAGCCTTGATCTGATATCTCTAGAGAAAGTTATACAATTTGTTAAACATCTTTTGTGCACTGTTCAAAAACTTCTTCTGGGTACTGTTCATCTTTCATCTTCTGGTCTAATTTTGACCCTCTGGATAACAGAATCTATCTTCAAGCTCTTCGTGAAAGTTGTATATCTTGAATTTCTATTGCATACCATCTATGAATGACCATAATTTGATATCTATAGAGAAAGTTATGCCAATTGTCTCGAAAAAGTTTCATTATGATTGAGGACAAAAACCTTGTTTGATTCTTTCGGCCAGAACTTTGTTACCCGAGCTCCAAATGAAGTGATTCTTGGACCCATAGATTCCCAACACATTTTTCTACCTGTCTATAAAGGTTTAAAGCTTTTGATGCTGAGTTATAAACGATTGATTGAATCAAATAAAGGGCATCGGATGGAAGAGTACGAATTGGATATTTTACTAAACATATTTCAAAATTTTGAATATATCTGAACCTGTAGGGTTCCAAATGAGATGAATTCTAATGTGGAGTAAACTATAGTATAGGCTTACAAATTATATGCAGAAGTTGAATTTTGATTTAACCTCTAAAATGTTCAATTTCTAGATGGAATTTGTGCATAGTATATTGTTTTAGAATGAGAACAGTCCGAAAATGTTTAAAGTATAACTTTCAAATTATTGAACCAAATTGAATGATTGTGGTGTCATTAGAAACTTAAGACAATAGGGAACACTTTTCTAGTAGATAGTGTTACCAGAATACTTCATTTACTGATCATAATGATCATAAAAAATTAATCAAAAAGGTCTAGATTTTTGGAAGTGATATAGGACTGAAATGAGAATTTGGAAAATGTTTGATTTTATAATATTGGAATCGCATTAGTGAATGAATTGTTGATATCAAAGTACAAAAAAACATGATTTTAATGGGAATAAAGATATTCATATGATTGAATTTGTGATTCAAGAAGAGGAGTAAAGTTTATCTAGTACAAGTGATTGAGAAATGGGTTATTATAAGAGCAAAGAATGCTAAAAATAAAATGACGAGTAATTGAGTTATAAACTGTGAATGTGAATAAAATGTTAAATTTGATAATATGCCCGAGATTGTCATTGAACATGCATTGTACTTATTCCATATACACACGTGTGCATACATGAATGCTTATAATTATGCAAAGTTATTAATGTGTGTATTGTAAAATTTTGATGTGCAGGATAAATGTCCATATTCAAACATTTCCAGATCATATTGTGGATATTGGGCTCATTGTAAGACAGTTATCAATGAGCCCAATATCCACAATGGATATGGGACAGTTAGGCACTCAGTCACAAAAAAGTTATAAATTTAAAGTGAGTCTCATGTGCACTGCATATGCATGATGTCAATAATTGTAATGTGTTGAATGTGAAATATTAAATGAATGATCAAGTGATATATGCTTAAGTGAATGTGTAACGTATGTGGCTTGATCTGATGAATTGATGAATTGTATGTGTTGTGTGATTGATTGAGGCCATCGAGGATGGTCACTCACTAAGTTCACAAAAACTCACCCAAAATTTTGCAATATTTTTCAGGCTTAGAAGAGTACCCCGTTAAGCAAACGGAAGTATAGCTACTGCATACAAGTGAAAGATAGAGATCGGGATCAGTTCGCGTCTACATTTGTATTTTGTTATTTTGTATCGAATTAAGTCTTCTACAATTGATGTAACTTGTGTATTTGAGTATTTCTGTTTGTAATAACTTTCCAAGTTGGAAAGGTTCGTAAATGTCTTTGAAATGTAATGAAATTATGACTACAAGTTATTTTTGTATTTGTAATGGGCCCAAATGGCTATTGAAATTATGATGATTGTATTACTGTGATTGAAAATGTTTCTGAATAAAAGTGGGCTTGAATTTTTTATTATTAATTTCCACGTACGCATGTGAGAAAAAAATAAATTTTGTAAGGAAATTTTACTGACTGACTATGTTAGCATGTCACCCTCGTGGGGTATGTACTCAGATATCACTTAGGATGTCAGGTTTGTGTCTTGTGAGAGTGGGGTGTTACATAATGAGAAAGAGAATCTTGGAAAGTTCAATGTGAGATCAAATGAAGCGACCTTTTTAAGTTACAGGATCGCTAGCAAAGGATTCAGGGTTTACAATAAAAGAATAAAGAAGATAGAATAATCAATACATGTAGTATTTGTTGAAGCACTACCTTCAACAACAATAGCTAATTTAAATGAAGAAGAGCATCCTTTGGTTCCTAAAAATACATCGACTACGCCTACAGTAATCTCGGAATCACAATATCAAGAAGGTCCTTTTGAAGCCAGGACAGATACTGGCTCCTTTCTCTCAGCAGGAGCCTATTTAACAAAGAACACAATAAGAATGAAGAGGTCAAGATACGCATTAATACATTCTAGGAGACCCTTCTGAAAGTCTAAAAATCAGATCTTTATTTAAGAACAACTTTGTTTCCTTCATCTCATAATTAGAACCGAAGATCATTGAAGAGGGTCTTACTGATGAAAATTAGGTTTCGGCTTTGAAAGACGAATTGAATTAGTTTGACAAAAACAAAGTTTAGAATCTAGTACCTCATCTGTAAAACAAGTCAATCATTAGACTAGAATCAATTAGAATTTTATTTGCCTTCGCATGTTATAGAAACTTCAAATTATTCCAAATCGACATCAAAAGTGCCTTCTTAAATGGATGTATTAACGAAGAAGTATTTGTTAAGCAACCTCCAGGTTTTGAAGATAAAAACCATCATAATCATATGATGAAGTTGACTAAGCCCTATAAGATCTAAAACAAGCTCCTCGATTATGGTATGAAAGGTTAAGTAATTTTTTACTTAAGAATAACTTTTGAAAGAGGAAATGTAGATAAACCATTTTCATTAAGAAAAAGGAAAATGAATTACTGATAGTAAAAATATATATTGATGACGTAATATTTGGTGTTACTAATCAATCCTTCTGTGAAGAATTTTTAGCATTGACGCAGGGGCAGTTTGAAATGAGCATGATGGGAGAACTATCTTTCTTTCTTAGATCATAAATCAGGCAAACAAAAAAAGGGATCTTCATTAACCAAGACAAATACACAAAGGAACTGATCAAAAAGTGCCATTTTGAGAATGCCCAACCTAGGGGTACTCTTATATATACTAGAACTAAACTTGATAAGGATGAAAAAGGCAAGGCTACGGATGAAACGAGGTATAGAGGAATTATAACATCCCATCATCGATGGGAAGGGTAAAATAGTAAATTGGAACGGGTTATGAGTGTATAAACTCATCTCGGCACGAGCATGCATGTTATGGCCTCTATATATATATGAATGACAATTTTTGTATATGCACATGACGGTACATGTATTCATGACATTTCCCGGCATATGTGTTTATAATTGTGTTTATTGTGAAAAATATGATATTGTGCTTAAAAATTCAATTTGAGTGAATTTTTGTGCGTTTTACATTTTTAGGGAATTTTAGAAATTTTCAGGAAAATTTTCTGGACCGGAAAAATTGCTAAGTGGAGGACCAAATGGATTTTCGGTACTGGAAATGACTATCCAATGGCACTAAAAATTTAGACAAATGATGATAGGATTTATTAATATAAGCCATTGGAATTTTGGGAAAAAATTGGACTAGAAATTGAATTGTTTTTTGAAAGAAACTAAGTGAGGACTTAAGAGTGTGACGTGTGACAAGTGACACATGTCACTTGCCTAACATGCCACCATGTCACTAACTTATATAAATATCCTCCTTTTCTTTAGTCATTCACGATGGTG
>JANSVA010073919.1:0-11770 GCA_025504915.1 Erythroxylum reticulatum | reverse complement strand
AAATCACCTAAAAAGAACGAAGGCATGTGATAGTGCTTCAAACATATCGACCTTTCTACATATTCTCCTCTTTTCCCTTTTTTTTTTTTCTCGTGACCTTTATAGGATATTGGAGAGGCATGCCACTACACAAGTCTCACTATTTTTACATGAAATTAATTATAAGATTTAAAAAATAAATCTTCTTTGTGATTTCAAAAAATTAAATAATTACTTTATCATTAAATTTTTCAAAAAAACTTATTCAAATTTTTAGTTTTCCAATAAATAATAATAAAACACACAAAAAATAAAAGAATATCAGACATAATTAATCAAATATTGTTTACTTAAGAAGTCAACTCAACTTTTAAATTTGAATAGAAATAGCAAAATTTTGAATTAAATTAATAATTTATCATAAATATTTTAAATTATTAATTTAAGTCGATCTTAATTGAATTCGATTCTATTTAAGAGTTGTGTTGACTTATTGTATTAGAGACATTTGATGTTTATACTGTGTATTTTATCATTATTTTCTTAAATTACAGGAGAAGATTATGACTTTGGCTTTAATTATATTAGATCTCATGTTATTTAACATTTTTTTAATCTCTATATTATAAAAAATTTCATTTACTTCTTATTTATTATACAATTTTTTGACATATTTTGTTTTTTTATTTATTTTGAAAATATATTATTTTTTGAGTTTAAAAAAGTCAGTATAACTAATAAAATATAACATAAAGGTTGTGTGATGGCTAAAATAATAATATGAGATAAATAATAATTTTAAAAAATAAATTGAGAGAGTCATAATGTATTAAATTTTTGATGTAATTCAAGTGTCATAAATGATGTTACGACCTCATCATTAATTTTCACTATTATCTAAGAGCCCTCTGGTTTCAATTTCCAAATTAAGCATGAAGGGTGTTGGTATTAATTATTATAAGACCATGGTTAGAGATAATATACATATATATAAATAAAAGACTAATAATCATAACCTCTCAAATGCAAAAGGCATAAGTAATGATTGTAGCAGAAAAGAGACCAAACATCTCTTGCTTCAAATGCAAGCCTTTTGAGTTGCTTCTGTTTGAAGATTTATTCTCTGATTAACCCTTACCATTTTGTTCTATAAAATTCCATGTCTTATCTTCTCAGTCTTTGCTTTTCTGTTCCATGTTTGGATTGTTTTGTTCTAACTCATAACACGTACACCCTCATCTTCAAGACCCGACAAGGCAACATGTTCATAAAAGCTTCAACTGAGGGTGGCCCTTCTTTTTAGAACAGATCTCTTTTTCGGGCTTGTTATCTATATATAGATATATATAACAATTTACGTCACTCTTAATTCGGTTTCTTAAGCATATGCAATGATTATTACAGGGCTTACCTTATTATAAAATTAAATTCCATATAGTATAAGTATTTTTGTTGTTATTTTTAATTAAAATTTAATAAAAATGTTCTAAATATCATAATAATCAAAATACAAAAGAAGTTTATATATTTTGCTTAAAGGAAACTTCAGTCAACACAAATATCTATTACGTTGCTAGTTTTTTATTATATATAAAACAAATGGACAAGGCCAGATACTCTGATCTTCTTTATTTGTACGGATCAGCTTTTTGTAGTGTAAACATCACCATTTACTATACAAGAAGGAAGTAGTAGCGGTGGACCTGTATGTGTAATGTAATGCAATGAACTGCCCACAAACACACATGTATGAGTAGGAGTCACCGGCGACACCAGAATCAAGGCCATCTTGGGTTTGATGCTCATTAACTTATTAATGGTGGATGATCTGTGACTGGGAAAGACCAGAGTGAGAGCTAAACCCCTATGATATGGTATGATATGTTTATATCTATATGTATTGGACTTGATGCCTCTTGTATCATTGACTCATACGTATTATCCTGTCGTGGTGTGAGTATACATACTTTTTTTTAATATAGATAGATAGTAATGATCTGTGATCACGAAAACTCGGATTTAGATTACATTTACACCACACGAAACTAATGGGATGCAAGTTGAGCTCTAGAACGGCAATCATATTTTAAGAGAAGAAACTGAAACAAATCAAAAACCAAATATAACAAAAGGTGAGTTTGGCAGGGCATGCATGATTTGTCGAACTCGGTGTACTTCCCTAGCTGTCTTTAGTTTATGGAGTCATATACATACGGAGGAGATGAAGTGACGCCTGGCCAGACCGACGACGGCTCTCGAGAACCAGACCGGTCTCTCTGCTTTGGTTTTGCTAATCCTTAAGGTTCTTTTATTATTTTTTTAATTTTTTCTCACTTTAATTCAAACATGGGATCTTTAAACACTAACGGATACACACACTTTCTTCAAGAAAAATAAATAATAAATCAATTTTCACGTTTTTTGAAATGAAGAACTAAATTAATCATCTTGTTCCAAAGATCCAAGCAAGTAAAACTAAACACTAAGGTTAGAAGTATCTTAGATGATTTTTTAATAAATAACTTCTCAAACTTTGAAATAAATATAATTATATGATTTTTTTCAATACAAATCTATATTTATAAATTTGAATTTGTCTTTCCATTAAAAGAAAAGAAATTAACTAAATTTGTAGGCAATTAAAAAGCCCATTTTTAAATAATTTCTCAAACTCGTAAACTTTTAAATAAATAGAATTATATGACTTTTTTAGTTGGAATTTAATAAAATTTTAAATTTATTAAAAAATATTTTTACATAACCAAAATTTTCATATATAAAGGCAATAAAAGGTTAAATAAGTGATATTTTTTCTTAATTTTAGAAATAATCTCTCTACTAATTAAAAATAAGACTATATATTATTGGACCTTTTTAAATATTGCATGTTAGTGGGATAGTGATGTTTTTGTTGTATTGATGTGTTTATCCTTCGATGGAGTTCATGTGACAAAGGATTACAAACTCATGTGAGATATTTTAGTCTTGAGATTATTACAAGCAGGCGTGCTTCTTCCGCCTGATGACTTCTACGTGATCGTTTGTTTTTCCTACAAAAAACCATCGATCTCGACAGTTCCTATGTGACCTCGCGTTTCTATTGCCAGAAGAACCAAATCCACATGTTTCTAAATACAAAGAAATGGTACATAAACCAAAACTCGATAGACCAATTCGGTAGCTTTCTCTACTACATAAGCCAGCTCTTCAGTTACTCATCACTTGGTGAATGTGATTAACATAAGCCAGCTCTTCAGTTACTCATCACTTGGTGAATGTGATCAACATAAGCCAGCTCTTCAGTTACTCATCACTTGGTGAATGCGATCAACATAGTGGTCAACATAGGCCATCTATTCAGTTACTCATCACTATCACGTGGTGAATGTAGCCATGGATGTGGCATTGTGGTGAAGGAGAGAGGCTAACTAACGAATCACTTTTAATGGTGGGGATGAATATGACTCATATTGGAAATCAAAGAAGGAACAAGGACAATTTCACAAGTCGGCTTCCTTGTTTCATATGTTGTACGATTTAAGTTACTTTGTGTGACTATTTAAGTCGAAATTTGTTTTTGTAATTTTCATAAAAAACTCTTGTCACGAAGTATAAATATTAAATGTAAATTAATTAAATGTTATTTATACAATGATTCAACTTAATTTTTAAGTATAAATTGAACAATTAAATTATTAAATATTACTTAAATTAATAATTTATTATAATTATCTTAAATTTAATTTATTCAAGTCGAATTTAAAAAGTGAGTTGAATTATCAATCCAAAACTTGATTAATTACTAGATCACATTGTCCTAACTTAATTAAATTAATAATTATTCTTTCCTTCCAAAAATTGATCTTTGTTTTGTGTAGAACTATTATGTTGGCTTGTAAATTTCACTTGTTACCATAAAACCAAACCGTCTTTCCGAAGTTAATCCAAATTTTCTTGTTGACTTCTTAAATCATTCGTAATTAATTATGATTAAATGTAATCTAATGATTATCTAAGTCAAGCAATTATGTTTCCTCTCACATTCCAAAAATAGACATTCCTTATAATAAGAAGGATTTGACATGAAGGAATTTCAGGAAGTCAACATTAAATGTAAATCGTAATTCATTTAGTAAAGAAAATATTGCAAAATAAGGGAAATAATAAAATTCTCTAAAAAAAGATGGAAAATAACATATAAACTAAATAGTATTAGTTAATAAATTGCGGGTCATTCTGAAAGAACCTTTCTATTAGTTAGGACGGAGAGTGTGTAACACTCGTGTCAAGCAGACGACATCCCACTGGAGAGGCCGTCCATGATACCATGATTAGTCATGTGTGATGTGACTGTGAAGAGGACGTCGGCAACAACTTCACCGGAGGCTGTGGGGTGTTGGACTGTTAGGTTTGAAAACCGGTCCGGTTTCTACGCGCCACTTAACTGTTTTACATTTACTTTGGTTATAATCGTAATTATTGAATTGACTAAAATTACGGAGAGGAGGGAGTGGCACTGTGGTGGTGGTAGTGAGCAGTGAATACTGAACCGAGGGTGGCATAAGCACATATCGAGAAACAGAAAAAAGACCAGAGAAGTAAAAAAAAAAAAAAAAGATTTATAAAATGGCGGCGAATTCTAGGTTGCCGGCCACGTTAGTGCTGGCTGTAATAAAAAGTTAATTTTTAATAAATGTAAAAAAATGTTTTTATTTTAAGAGGTAGAAAATTATTAACCCACCACCCACTCTCAAAGGCCAGCACACAATGAAGTGTCCCACACCAACCAATTTACCAACATACCCTCATATTCACCGTGTCTTCTCTCAGAAATCAACGGTCGGTCGGTCTAAGGGTAAAAGAGTAAGTGAGCGGTCAAAGTTATGTGTGTGTGTGTGTGTTTCACATATTTTCTTGATTTTTTGACCAGCAACATTTTAACCGGACCCGGGTATCTTGGGCCTCACGTGACTGGCGTCACGTTAACCGAGGCCTAGAGTTTGCCCTGCTCAGTCAGCTTTGATGATGGTCGCCAATTGTGCCAGAGCTTGAGGTCGGGCCCATTCTTTCCACGTGTCATGATCCTACTGAATCATCGGGATACGGCGGCTCGTATAGTAAATTTAATACATGTCCTTTATGATCATCGCCGGAATCTTCGGCCCCGACTTACCGCCTTTGACATGACTACGTCTCGTTCCTACCTAAGTTCATCTCTTTATTTGAATGCAGTTGAAGCTTATCATGTTTTCACACATTCACTATAAAGGAAATGCACATTAAAATTGATGTGAATTTGTTTTTAATAATAAACAATAAAATTTTTATTATTTATTATTAAAAAAATTTATAATCAATCTCAAATATACATTCAAAATTTGAACATATATTTCAATTTAACCTATCACTTAGTTGATCAAATAACTTACTTAGATCTTATTATTTGTATTCGATAAATATTAAAAGATATCACAAAATCTCTAATTCTTTTTTTAAAATATAAAATTTATGGTAATGTGGTGAAGAAAATATAAACTCTTGATTAAAATTACAAAATGGGAAGTAGTTTTTCCTAAACATAGTGGATTTGGTGCGAATCTCACTATCCTATTATCAAAATTTAATGCCAAGTGATTCTTAAGTTGACCATAAGAGTTTAGTACATAAAAATTAATATATTTAATATAAATTTTCCTTTTATTTTCGTAATAATAAATTTTCATTTTAAAAAAATAAGTGGTTTGAAAAATGGGAAAGAGATAGATAATGAATTCGGCCTAGTAATTTGGGTTTCCCAATTTCGGCTGTTGGATCCTATAAAACAGCGATTTCAGTGTTTTCTTCCCCGCAATTAGTAAACCCACTTTCTCTCTCTCACGGAAGAGTACACTCCCAAGCTCTCTTCTGTCTTATAGACTTTTTCTGATAACTTTCTCTCCTCCATTTTCACTTCTTCTTGCCTTTCCTGGGTATTTTCTCGTTTTGGGAAGGATTTAAGGCCTGTCTGTTCCTGGGTTGTTTGTTTCTTAAGTAGGAAAAACAGCTTTTGTTTCTGTTTTCCTCTTCCTATAAGTAGAGATTTTGAGGTTTGGAGCCTTGAGTTTTTTCTTCTTCTTCTTCTGGTTCAGAGACGCAGTGACTGTTCGGGTGTTTGAAAGGTTTCGAGATTTTAATAGTGTTTAGTGAGCCTTTTTATGTCATTTTGGCAGGTTTCTGAATCACCCGTGTCTCTCCTTATCTCAAAGTTTTAATCTTCAGCTTCACGACTCTTTCACCTTTTGTTCTCTTTATTTGCTTTTTTGGTCTCTTTCCATGCCAATGCAGAATCTGTGAAGGGAAAACCCAGAAAAAGAGAAACACAAACATGGACTTGAAGAGCAACTTTCTGTGTCCGATCAAGTTCACGGAACACAGAGAAGTCACTACGAAATTTTCCAAACCATCTTTCAGAACCAGAAAAGTCTCTGATGAGAGGAGTCACCACCCTGACCAGAACGTCCCACGGGTGGTCCGGATCGCCATCGTCGACAACGAGGCTACAGACTCCTCCAGCGACGAAGAGTGTGAGCTATTTGGTCGTCACCGAGTGAAACGCTATGTGAACGAGATCAACATAGAAGCTACATGTAAAGAAGCGAGTACTACTACTGCTACTAGTACTCTAATCTCCAATACCCGAAAAAGAAGAGCAAGTACTGTCCAACCGTCACGAAGCCGCCCACTGAAACTGAACTCTGCAGCGACGACATCAAATGGAAGAAAGTTTCGCGGCGTACGGCAACGGCCCTGGGGCAAATGGGCGGCTGAGATTCGCGATCCTGCGAGACGTGTACGGCTCTGGTTAGGCACTTATGATACTGCCGAAGAAGCTGCGATGGTCTATGATAATGCTGCCATTAAACTCAGAGGACCTGACGCTTTAACCAACTTCATGACTCCACCAGGAAGAGAAGAATACGAAGAAAAAGACCACAAAGAGGAAGAGAAGTCAGAGATTAACACCACTTCCATTTCCGGCTACGAATCCGCCGACGAGTCTCACAATCTTTGCTCACCCACTTCAGTTCTCCACTTCAGAACTCCCTCCAGTGAGCAAGATGAGACTCATAAATCACTTGACGAACACGTCAAAGAGGTGGAACTCATTGAATGTCAGAAACCGGGACAAGAAGTGGAAGATGTCCTGCAGGAGTGCGAAGGAGAAACCAACGTCCCCGATGATTACTTGTCACAGAGTTTGCCGCTGCTAGACCAGCCCTTCCTCGACGATTTCTTCAACTTCACAAGCACAGGACCGTCCCTCTTCGACGACGACACCATTTTTCAGGGGACCGCATGGAACGGGGACTTCGGCGACTGTTTCCTGGACCCGAGTATGGAAGATTTTAGATCGTCAGAGTCACCCATTTCGCAGGAAGACGATTTGTTTCAAGACATCGGCGACTTGTTCTCCTCCGAACCACTAGTGGCTCTATGAGAACCGAGAGTCTGTCTCGATTCGGTTCGGTTCAGTTGCTTTCGTTAGATCACTGTTTTGTTGCCGAATCGACGGCAAGTTTTGAACCGGTGGCGAACGACATATCGGCTAGTTTTGTTTTGTTTATTTTTTTCGGTTCCGTTAAAATTAACGGAAGAAACTGAGTGAGAGAGAGAGTACTTTCTTAGATAATATCGTACTTTTAAATTTTGGAAATAATTAGTCCAATTTTGAGAGTTTTTTATATTTATTTGTTATTATTATTAATTGAAATTTACTAAATTAGTACAAATAAATTAAGCTAAAGTGACACGGTGGCATTCCTTTTGCCTTCCCTACCCCACACCAGCTGCCGTAATTTGCGGTGGTGGCCGGTCGAGCGAGTCAAGTCGGTGGCCGCTCGTGCGTGTGAACTCGTTCTCATTTTTTATGGTAATTTATTTTTGTTTCTAAATATCTTCTTTTTGCACGCGGCCATTCCAGCACCAAGTCTTGCAACACATACACATACACAAACACGCCTTTAACAGCACAGCCGCAAAGTTCAAAGGCCTGATAAAGGCAAGCTCAAAACGAGAAAGAGTAATTAATATAATGCCAAGGGATTGTTTGGCAACTTAGGATTTTATTTGAAAATTGGTAATACAAGAAGGACCAATTTGAAAATTTGTAATATAGGAGGTTGGACCAAATTCGTTAAATTACCAAAAATTGTAAAACAAAAAGTCATAGTAGTTTGACCTTGTGTAAAAAAGTCGTTTTTCTGCCTTTTGGAATATTCTAAAAAGAAATTAAAAAAAAAGTGACAGATTGGTTTGGAAATTCTATTTCTAAAGGAAAGCAGATTTAATTGACATTTTGTGAGTTTACTTTTCCACACTTATAAATAGTATTTCGCATTAAGACCCTTGTTATGTTAATAACAGTTGACTAAGTAATAAAAAGTATGTGTGACAAAATTCTGTTACATTGCTTAGACATTACTCAAAGAGACTTTAGCTTAGGAAATTGTACAAATCGTCGATTTATGATTAATTGATTAGACACGTGTCTCTCGAGTTCCCAACTTGACTGTCTCTCTATCTTCCCCTTCGATCTCTTCTTCTTTTGTGTTCTTCAGTTGGCTGTGTACTTTTACCGGAGATCCTGGAATGGACAACATTGTATCTGCTGTTCCAATAACACGTTTTTTCAATGTTGGGAACGAACATGTATTTGGAATTTCGTAATACTTTGGACATATCGTCAAGCTAAAGGGAGGGAATTGCGATCTTTGTTGGCACTTTGCAAAATTGGAAGAAACAAAAAACAAAAAGAAGATATAAAAGTTACATTGATTTCATTAATTTTTTTCTTTTTAAGTAATATGATTTAATATGTGTAACATTTGATATAAATCTCGTTGATACATAAAATTTAAAAAGATCTAATAATATGCAGTCTTATCCGTAACTAATAAAAAAATTGTTTTAATAATTTAATATGCATATTATTGTATTTTCTTAAACTACTATTTTCCGTACTTTTAATCTCTTTAAAAAGTAATACCTAATGACTTAATAGTTTATCCTAATTAATAAATTTTAAGATTGTAGGATTGACAAATTGATTTGAATCAACCTAAAATTTAAACTCGACTTCAAACAGATTCTGATCGAAGATTGATATTATGTACTAAACACACATTTTCGTATTAAATTCTCAAAAAACATTCCTAATTAAAAAATATTATATTTTAAATAAAAATTTAAAAAATGACATCTAATTAAGAATAACAATATATTGTGACTTGCAAGTATCATATGATTTAAATGGAATATATTATTTAATATTAAATTAATAATTTATTGATGTAAATCACATTATTTATATGTTCTTATGTACAACTAATATGTATTTATTTGCACTATGTTGAATTTTTATGTTTATTTGATTTATTTATTTATTTTGCTTTATTTCTTAGATATGTATCCATATTCATTTTTATTGTAAGAGCGGAAACAACATTTCAACTATATAGGAATAAAACTGCGTATTATCAGATTTATCAAAACTTCGGGTCTTAGCAGGCTTCAAATGAGTGTTAGTAACGATGATGACGACGATATATACAACTAATAATCTAGCTATCATCCATCTCAAAATTAAAGATGATAATTTTTATTTATCTTTTAATAATTTTTTAAAATTAAAAGGTAAAAATAAATCTCTAGATGAAATTTCTTGAATTACCCAAAAAGAAAAAAGGAAAAAACAAGACGAAAGAATTAATGAGAGGCGAAAGAACTTAGAACCTACCTCCTGCAAGTGGCATTACTGGGAGGCCCCTGCATTTACTGTAACACTGTCAATATAAACACACAGGACAGAGACAAAAAGGGTTCATAACATCATCACCACATGATTGCTCCAACTCGCTCTTCTTCTTCTTCTTCTTCTTATTAAATTCTTATTTAACAGTTAATGATGCTTCTCTTCTCTTCACGTGAGATGTTAGTTAATACCTTTTCAAGTATCATATGATTCTTATAAACCTTTCAGATTATGTACCGAGTTGATGTAATTATAATCCTAACTCACCACTTTTTACTATCTAACTAACCCGCTTGCTTCGTTTTTCCGCTTCCCAGTTAATACAACACAGTAAATTTTTACTTTGATAGGTGAAATTCTCTTAACAGGGATGGTAATATATATTTTATAAAAATAGTCTTAATTTATATTAATTATAAAAATTATTTAATTAAATCAAATCAAAAAATAATCTAATTCAAATTTTTATAATTAATTACGGATTATTATTACAAATTTCTTAAAAGCTGTTGATCAGCTGCGTCGTAACTCAGAAAAGGTTGGAAGAAGAGTCAAAACATGCTCGCCAACTTTGTCTGATACAAAAACAACCGTTCGAAAAAAGAGGCAAAACCACAAAAGCACCTGCCTTTGTATTCTTAGCAGAAAACGATCATGTGGTCTCCACGCAACTGCTTCACTGTAAGTGTATTAATGTTGGAAGGAAGAGACCTGAAAGGGCACACACTTCCTTGTCCATAAGTGAGAGACACTCTTTATGTATATGTTCTTCTCACCTTATCATTAACCTTCCAATAAAGCTTCACTACTACATGGTAAGTACTGAAGTAGTATGAAACAGTGATATATACTCCATTAACAAGTTTCTTAAATGTACAAAACTAGTATGAAACAGTAGTGATATCTCTTCTAAGTTCTGGACTCAAGTGACACAGATTCCATAGGATTAAGTGCTAGGGTTTCTTGGTTTTAATAAGTTCAACCTCTGAATGATTATTTAAATTGAATTTCTTGACTGACTCTAAGTAATTAAATAACAACAATATCTAATATAAAGCTATAAAATTTAGAAAGGTTTAATAATATGCAGTCTTACTCCTAACTAATATAAAGGCTAATTTTAAGCAATGAAAAGAATAAAGTAATCGAACAAAAGTAAGTAATTTTATAATTAACATATATAAAATACATAATTTATAATATTTACATGCATAAAATATATTTTCTTAATGGAAAACAAATAAACATATGATTTATATTATATTATCCTAATGGAACCACTAATTTAAATAATATATTTTCCTTTTTTCTTATATTGGTGTTGATATTTACAATGAAAGGAACAAAGCGAATAATGGCAATTCTCGCCGGCGATGAGTGGGGCCACAGACACTACTTACTACAGGTGAAGACTGAACCTACAAGAGCGGTCTAGGGTTACAGGCTTTTTCATTTGTGAGCTCACAAGACAGAACAGAACAGCAGCAGCCAACTTGCATTATGTTAATATAATATCGAAAATGGGAGATACATAGAGTTTCAAAAGGCAAATTTAATGAACAGCGACAACTCATGGTCAGCCCCTTCCTTGTATTCTCCAAATCCAATGCCTTTGGACCCCACTTTGTTTCATTCATCACATCATTTTCCAACCGATACGCTCTTCCCCACAAAGTTTAACTCACAGTTAGTGTTTGGTTGCTGTCTCCAGGGAGCAGAGATGGAACGAGACAGAAGGGAGGAGATGGAAAAGAACAAAAATTGGGGACAGTAAGGTGTTTGGTTGTGGTGGATAGAACAGAAAAAATTATCTCCGTCTCGAGGATAGAAATGTATTTAGTTGCAGTAGACAGAACATAACAATAGTGTCAATGACAAAAATGTCCCCACAGTATAATATAATTAGAAAGATGTAATTCATTGGTTATTTTAAAACGAATGATTTATATTAATAAAAAAGTTAACAAATAATAATAATAACAATAACAATAGGAAATTAAT
>JANSVA010073899.1:0-11770 GCA_025504915.1 Erythroxylum reticulatum | reverse complement strand
CTTACCATTAAATGGTTTAATGGTTATCTTTTAATGTTAGCATATAACCTATTAGCATTGATTGGATTAAAGAAGAATGATGTACATTGGATAGACCATCGTCCTTCCTACATCATCAAAAAACGAAATTAACATGATAATATTTCGTGATTGGACTTATCATATAGCCATCTTAAAACAAAAGAGAAGAGTCTCATTTAATGGCTTCTTTATGTTTGATTAAAGAAAGGTGTGATGCATTCGATGCTTCTCCTCTTCTCTCTTATCATAGATAACCGAAATTACGAGTGTCAGAAAAGAGTTCTTGCATTGTTTTGGCCAACTCTCTCCTCTCACCTATGCATGGCCGAAACTTACTATGAGAAGTGTCTCATTGTTTCCTTCTTTCTTCTAAGAAAATAGTCCTCTATAGTGTTTCTTCTCCTTTCCCACCAAAGGATTTTGTTAACCAAGTTGTCGTAGGAGAACAAGAGGTAAATCAAATTGGTTGAGGATACAACAACAAGGAGAAGATAGATTATCAAAGAAAAGGCTTTGGATATAAGAAGAAGGAGAGGATAGCGCAACAAGGAATTAAAGTTGTAGCAAAGGAGTCGGTAATACTCTTCATCTTATTTATGTCTATTATTATCCTTATACCATATCATGTATAGATTGGCATGATGATTTGGATATATTGCTTCCACTGCAAATAAGATTTCTAAAAAAGTTTTGAAATCTACCAGCTCTCCAAATATGGCATGCTTTCTTTTTCTAGTCCAATAGAATGCACGTCGCGGCGAAATACACCCGAAAGAAATGGAGAGAAATAAAGTTGTTTGCCGTGGTGAAAAGGCGTATTCATGTTGCGGCGAAGGCTCAGGAACCATGGATGTTTTCGAGAGCAATATGAAGAAAAACAAACAAAGACAAGAATGGAAAAATCTTACTAAAGACTCAAGATGGATACTTAGTTCACTTAATATTCATATAAAAAATCCTTGGGCGCCAAAAAAAAAGTGCAATTCATCCATTCACATCAATTTCCTCAAACATGGAAGATGCATCATGCATCATGCATCAAGCCTAGACATAGCGAACATAAAAGGGAGATGAATTATTGAATTGAAACCACATAAAATGAAAACTAAACTTAGGTCCTACTGAAGTAACCCCCCCATACTTATTCACATACTAATGCATCCATAATGTCATATCCAATCACAGAGCAAAAGTAAGTAGTAAGTGAAGGAGGAGAAATGACCTGATGATTACAGAGGGTCCTGTATCTCCTGGTGGACGTTTGGCAGATAGTTGTACTTTGGTAAGGCAACTTGACCATTCGCCATGTTAGTTTTATCATCCACATTTCTCATTACACTTAAAACATTAGCGAAAAACACTTCTTCCAATTGGCCATCAGTTACATTAAAGGCATCAAATAAGTTCATGGCGGAGTTAGAGTATACATGTTGAAGTCAGAGTATACATCATCTATAACAAGATCAAGCTTGTTAACTCCTAAACATGAATAATCCTCATGGGGATGTTTTATAGCTTCATACATATTAAAACTCACCTATTGATCTCCTACCTCCATAGTGATTGTACCTTCTTTCATGCTAATCATGGTACTAGCAATTCGTAAGAAGGGTCTACCAAGAATCAAGAAAGTGTCCTGCACAACTTCAGAAGACATATCAAGTACATAGAAATTAGCCAAAAAAATCAAACCCTTTACTTGGACCAAGATGTCCTCTATTATGCCCACAAGATGCCTAAGAGTCCTATCAGCCAATCGTAACACTACAGATGTAGACTTTAGACTCTTAACTCCTAATATTGTATAGACAGACTTAGGTATCACATTGATTTCCTCCCCTAGATCTAACAAGGCCCTTCCTATGGTAGCTTTTTCTATTGTACATGGAATGGTGAAAGATCCAGGGTCTTGGCACTTAACAGGTTTTTTGGGTTTAAATAGTGCAAAAACATTTGAGCTGACTTGCACTCTTTCATTCGGTCTAAACTTCCTTTTGTTTGTGCACAAGTCCTTAAGATATTTGGCATATATAGGAACCCTTTTCACTAGATCAAGTAAAGGGATGTTGACTTTTACTTTTCCAAACAAGTCGATAACATCTTTCTCATGTTTAAAATCGTTCATCCTTTTACTAAGAAAATAAAAATTCGAAAAAGGAAGGTCTTTTACACTGACCTTTTTATCGGTTGCTTCCTGGGTTCTTTGCTTGCTTGATTCTTAGTGGCTTTCAGAATTCGCTTTCTTGCTCTTCAATTGCTTTGAGTCCCTTTCAGTCAAAAGTGCTCTCTCTTCAGAACTTTCTGACTTCTTCACTCTTTCGTTTGTTAAAGGCAGTTCTTCACTCTTGACCTCCTCTTCATCTTCTCGCCCATCTTTGTTGTTGCACCTCACTTGTTTCCCGCTTCGAAGGGTTATGGCATTCAAACTCTTGGGGTTAATAACCGTATTGGAGGGGATGGTGCCACTGCTTCTTTCTTGGTTCTCACTCATATTGTTGGACAATTGGGTGGCATAGGAATTGATATTCTCAGCTTTCATCTCCCATTACTCCATTCTCTTTCTAAAGCATTAAACCGAGTAGCATTCTTCGAAGAGTCTTGTTGAATGGGATTGGCTATCGCATTGAACTGGTTATTGTTTAAAGTCCATTCTTCCTTCATCAAAGACATCATGTTATGCAAAAGTTGGTTAGTGTCCTCCTTTGGTGGGACAGTCAGGACTTGTTGTTGCTTAGGGTATTAGTTTGTGGAAGTACCAATTCCTCCTCCTTGTTGAAATCTGTTTGGAACCCTTCCTTCTTCATTCATCCAGCTAAACCTAGGATTTCCTTTCCATCCCTCATTATAAGTGTTGGAGTAGGGATCCTATTTCTGACTGGTCTAACCCTGATACACTGTAGACACCTCTTCATACCGACCGTGGCCAACACTCGATATATTCGTTACCGACCGACAAGTGTCACAACTGGGGGTAACAAGGTCCATAAAAGATGTCAGGCGATGCACATTCATATTCTTTAGTTCTGCGGTGATGAAGGACAGTTGTGAGGTCACTCTACTCTCCAAAGAGTCAACCTTAGATTCCAAGCTCTCCATTCTTTTGGATTGGGCTGTTGAAGCTTTCAACTCATGTACACCTCTGGTTTCTCTCAAACTGTACTATTGATGATTCAAGGCCATCTTCTTGATAAGATCACACGCCTTTGTAGCTATAAGGTCAATCAAAAACCTCTCAATGCCGCATCTAGCATACCCTTATCTTGACTTTTCATCCCATCATAAAAATATTGCACTAACTACTCATCAGGTATCTGGTGATGGGGGCATCTAGACAATAGATCTTGGAAGCAGTTCTAATAGCCATAAAGCAATTCATCATAATCCTGACGTGCTGAATAGATCTCCTTCCTCATTGACGAAATTCTGGAGGCCGAAAAATATTTTTCCAAGAATGCTTTCCTCAAATTGGCCCAACTATGGTAGGCATTTGCCACGTTCCTTGGGAGGCTCATATATCACTCCAGTGCTTTTCCCTCTAGTGATAGGTGAAAAACCTTCTATAGCACTTGATCAAGTAAGCCTCCCACCAGCTTCATACTCTGACAGATCATGGACAAAGATTGCAAATGCATGTAAGGATCTTCTCCTATCAAGCCATGAAATTTAGGAAGAGAGTTAATAAGTAATCTTTTAACATCAAAATTAGGACAAGCAGCAGTGAATGGATCATAATTAACATCAAAGGTAGTTGCCCCCCTAATGGTCCTTCTTATTTGATTCCTATTTTTCTCCCTAACTCGCTCATGCTCCCTATTTCCTCCATTATTGCCATGCCTAGGTTAGTTAACAAGAAAGTTAGGGTTTTGTAGGAAAGCTAGGCTTTCGACCATTTTGATTCTTTCTATCGACTCACTCTCACTACTTGGCCGACTAGACTCTTTTTCGACAACTAACGGACTTCTCCCTTTTTCTATCCTCTCCTTTCTAATCTTTCTTAAACGTATCTCAATTTATAGATAGAAATGTAGAAGTTTAACTCTCTTGGCATGCACAGAGACAATTTAAATGAAAATAAAATTTAAAAAAAATTACTTGCAAGAACACAAAGTTAAATAAAAAGGCAAGATGTAATGGATGCAAGTGTGTGGGTGCATCAAAGTATGTGTGAGAGTAGAGTATGCAAGTAAAATGTGTATGTATCAAAAAGTAATAAAGAAATGTTCAAAACTATGCGGGTGTAAAAATGCTAAGTATGAAAAGTGCAAAAAGTTCGGTATTCTATTTGTTTGTGTTTTCAAAATTTTATGCTAAGGAAAGAAAATGAAATCCTATACTATTGATAAGTATGAAGTGAAACTATCTAAAACGCAATCTAAATCAAGGTTCCTAACCATACTTAGTAGCAAAAAATGACAAAAGCTAACTTATAGAACCAATTACTTGGTTCCTCAGCAAATATAAGCATAATTTTCATACGAAGCCACACTAAAAGAGAATGCAAAATTCTTCTCATTTGTGTAAAAATCTTTTTTAGTGAAATGGCATGAAGTAAGCTCTGAGTCATCATAGGTCACCATACATGCAAAAGGTAAATGTTCAAAACCAATATATGATAAATTTTTGTCAAAAGAAAATGTTTTATGCTAATTCATTTGTTTTGCCTCACTAGCGCATCAGTAGAGCCTTTTATCCCTTATATATCCGAAGTAGAGTTTTCAATTACTATCACATCCAAAAAAGACCTAGAAATGCATCTATATCATATTTTTATAAGTCACTGATATGATTGAATTATCTTATATTTTCTTATGCATTTCAATGTCTTTTCAACCCTATTTTTGTGTTTGAATACTCAATTTGTGTTCATTTTTTGTTTACATATAGATTAAAGGATTGAACACAAATAAATGCTAAAAGGAAGAAGTTTGAGAAAGTTTGTCAATATGAGATGCCATTATGAGTTTGTTAATGTTTCAGGGCATTCAAAGGAGTTTCGAAGGAGGTCTGAACCAAAACCTAGGGCCACGATCGTGACAAAATGATTTGAAGCCTTTTTGCCCTTAGAGGTCAAATCAAAATTTTAATTCTAAGGATTGCAATATAGAATGCAACCTCGGGTCATCTCACTTAATCGAAACCTAAAGCAAATGGACCTAAGCTAACCTATATGTCAATAAATGCAAGCTAATTTGGTAAGGAGGGGGTTTTGGTCTTGAAAATCATAACAAAATTAAATGAACTGTGAGAAAAATTTTGATGGGAGTGAAATCACTAAGTTTCAAATGGTAAACCTTAAAGAACTCTTTAAGTCCAAGGTCTTAATCAATGAATTTCATTTCTTAAGACCTTATTGAATGCCCTTAATGGGTAAGTCAATGCAACAGGTCACTTAGGATCTAGAATCAACTCAATATCAATCACAACTAGACAGATAAAAGAGAATTAACAAGATCACAAATAGACATACATGAGACTTCATATATTTAAGCTCCAAGTTCTACAACAACACATCCCAATAACACATTGAATAACCAACACTTGATTAAATTCTAATCAAGAATGTTCAACTACAAATTACAAATCCTAAACTTATGAGTTCATAGCAATATAGATGAACATGGAATAAGCTACTCCCGTTTGAAGCCCATTGAACTCTAGCCATTGCTACATCTTCAAGAGGAGAGAGGTGCCTAGCTAAGCATAATTTTAGGAGATTTCACCACTAAGAACCCACGGGAAGCATCCATAGTAGTATTTGTCGGTGAAGGAGCAAAACAGTGATGTGGATGAGAGGGGATGAAGGTGTGTAGTAGAATTTACTTCCAAAGGTAGAGAGAGTGAGTGTGTGTCTCCAAAATCTGTCCACCATCTCCCCTTCTTAACCTCAAATAGGTAGGTTTTAAAAAATATGGTTTATGGATCGGGTTACACAGTGGGTAAACTTACAAAAATGGATCGAGTACTCGAAGCTTTGTTGTGGCAATGAAAATTTTCTTGAATAATCTGTTGAGTTCACCGTGACGACGTGATCTCACGCCACGACAAAATTATCCTGAAGACTCTTTGCTTCGATTCTTTATACTTCACCATGGCTTAACATCACCTCTTGCCGCGGTGAACTTCCTGTTGCCTTGACTTGTTGACTTATCATTTTCATCCTTCGCTCCTTACTTCACTCCTTGTCTCTACTTCTTTGAGTGTCCTACAATAAACAAATTGTAGTTTTTAGTGTCAATTGTTCTTAGAAAAATTAATTTAGTGCAATTGATAATAATTTGTGACAATTTTGCTCTCAAACTCCTTAAGGTAAAGGCAAGCACTCAAGAGTCAAACTAAGCATAAAATCTAAAAATAAGAGCCAAGAAATGTAGTAAAAACTAGGAAAATGTCACCAATTTATATAAGAAACTTGGGTTCAATCACAAAATCTTGAGCATAGGGCCACAATTGTGGGGAGCCACGATCATGATAGAGAGTAGATAAATCGGCCACGATCATGCACTAAAGGTCACGATAGGGGTCACTTTTGAATTCAAGTTTTTAAGGGCATTTTGGACTTTTAGGCATGGGAAAACCCTAGGGTTTACCCAAAATTGAAAATACTATATAAATAAAAAGAAAGGACCTAGAAAAAGAGGTCTCCAAGCTCTCACTTTCGGGAAAACTTCCTGAAGAGAGAAGGGCTCTAAAAATCTGCCATTTTTGGAAAACTCCAGGAAGAGACGAGGAACCAGCAGAGAAGTTTTTATTATTTTCCATAAGCTTAGCTATTCTCTTTCAGCTTCAATGTTTTATTTTCATATTCATTCCATTAGTTTAAGGCTTTCTTAATGCTAATTATATTTTTACATGTTCTAGAATGTTAGAATGAATGTTTGATGCATTTTAGAGATGAACTTTATGACTTTTATAAGGAACCTTTATGTTATATCAACGGATGTTTATTCCCTCAATTTTCCAGCTTTAATCTTGGTTGTTTGACCTTATTTATGTGTTTGTTTAGATCTAAATTTATTGGGTGTTTGAATCTTTAATGGTTTATATTTTGTTGATTTGTAATGCTTTGGATTCATTTATGCTTAATAGTTAGAATTTATTCATATTCATAGATTTATGATCAATTAATTTGGGTTTTTGTGCAAGTTATGTGTGATGGAATTTTTATTTTGATGTAATTAGTTTATATTTTGAAATTTGGGTTATGATTAGTTATTTGTTAGCATAAAGAATTTTGATTTGTATTAAGTTAGTGTTGAATTTTAGTTTAAGTTACTTCGTTTATAATTTCCATCCTTGGTTTTATTTAATTAAGTATGATTTTTTTTATTTAATTTCTATTGTTTTTATGAACATGTGTGGCTAGATTACTTAGGGGTTTGGAGATATTATAAGGATGAAGGGATGGAATTTGTGAGAATAGAGTTAAACTTGTTTTGAATTGGTGCTAGAAGGTTTAGATTGGTTTGGGATTTAGGATAAATGACAAGAATTAGGAGTCACTTATAGGTTTGATAACCCTTTAGATAATTTTCCAAACCAAAGGCTAAGGTTGAGTGTGTGATATGTAATAATCTATAGTGATTCCCGGAAGTAGCAATAGGTTAGATGAGTTTGTCAGTATACTTAATTAACTACTCTAAGATCCTATACCTTTAAGTTACACCTTCTGAGCTTATGAGTAGGTGGCCTAAGTTAGTTGTTTCTTAGTACATAATGCATCTTTGCTATTAAACTTAGAGATCCTATTCTAGGTTATAGTGGAGATCGGGACATTTCCAGAGCTTATTAGTTTTGCCTATTTTAAAGAAATTCAGGGTTCTAGAGCTTAATCAAGTCAATAGGCTACACCATGAAGAGAGTACAATTTTTTTATATTCAAGGATCAATGAACATCCTGGAACCCTAAAGATATTTCCAACCTACTTCTTTACCATTATTATTAGTCTTTCCTAAATTTGCATTGTGTTTGACTTTTTGTTTACATTCATTGTATCTTATTTGTTTCATTTTCATCATTTCAAGGTGTTTTGTTTTCTTTTGTTTGCAGGATTTGAAATATCATTTGCATCCCGACTCTCTGTGGTTTGACCCTATCTCGCCATTTACTGCATAGTTTGGTAGTTAGGAATTTATTGTTTGGTAGTTAGCGACATACTATCAAATTTTTGGCGCTGTTATTAGGAAGTTGGTGTGTGTTAATTGTTGTTTCTTGTGCTTTTTTAATGATCTTTTTCATTCTTTCATCGGTTAGCATGTCCCAGAGTTCCTTAAAACACATTCGTTTGCATAAATTTACTAAGGAAAATAAAGGTTCATTACTTTCTCCTCTCTCTTTTTCTCCTATTGTAGGTCGCCCCAGATTTCGTCATAGAGAGTGAGGAATCCATACATATCTTCCTGAGGGAATTTATTCCTTATCCTTTAAAGAAGAAGTCAATGGGAGTTCAGAAGAAATAGAAGAGAATATGGAACACTATCAATGCACCTTAAAGGAGCTTGCAACTCCTTTGTTCAGTCCTCATCTGTTTTATATCAATTATTAAGATGGTGAGCTAAAAGTTGAAATTAAACCTGGACTAATACATGCACTGCTTACTTTTATAATTTTTTGGGATACCATCTCACTAGGATCAGGCTATATCACAGATCCCAACAAGTTGTTGAATAGTTACACATCATATGCTCAGGTATGAAGCTAGCAAGAGTCTCAGTGGAGCAAGTCAAGCTAAAGACATTTCCCTTTGCCTTAGTAGATGCAGCCAAGGAGTAGTTGTATGACTTACCTACTAACTCGGTCAATACATAGGAGCAAATACAATAAGCATTTCTAGAGAAATACTTCCCTGGCTCAAGAGTCACTAACATCAGGAAAGAGATCTAGGGCATTTGATAAAACACAGGGGAGTCTTTGCATGAGTATTAGTAATATTTCAAGAAGCTCTACAATAGCTATCCAAAACATTAGATAAGTGACCAGTTATTAATTCAATATATCTATGAAGGTTTGCTTCCTTTGGATAGGAATATGGTACATTACAAGTGGTGGAGCCTTGGTGGACAGGACATTGGAGGATGCTAAGTACTTGATAGCAACAATGACAATGAACTCCCAGTATTGGAGCGATTGCAGTAATGTTTCCTCCTCAACAAAGCAGCTGAAGGAGCTCTCCATTTCCAAGTTAAAGCAGTAAGTCGCAAAAATTTAACTTCCTTAGTGCAACAAATTGTAATAAGAAAAAGGCATACCAAGGTATGTGGTATTTATACGTTAGCTAACCATCCTACAGATGCTTGCCCTTCCTTCTACGATGAACAAGATGTCAACATAGTTGGGGGTTTCCAAGGAAAACAACACTACTTACGATCTGAGGTAGAAGGATCATCCCAACTTTAGGTATGGAAACCTACAGTAAGGAAACAGTTCTACTATACACCAACCTAATTATCAATAGTAACAATAAGGATTTCATGCACCACTAGGTTTCCATTAGAATCGAACACAGTTTTAGCCAAGGCCACTACCTCCACAACCACGATACCAACTAAAATTTGGAGGTATATCCTTAGAGGAAATTGTTAAGAGCTTAGCGACTAACACTTTTTGATTTCAGCAGGAAGCGAGGAGTGGTTTGAAATATTGGAAAAATTAGGTAAGTCAACTAACTGATGCTGTGGGGAAGCTATAGGCCCAAAGTTCCTTAAGGTTGCCTAGTCAACCTGAAAGGAACCTAAGAGAAGATGCTTCCACCATTACCTTGAGAAGTGGCAAGGAGATATAAAGGCCAAGGAAGCGGAAGGAGAAAGAATAAGAGGAAGAAACTGAGCTAACGAAGAAGGAGGAAGAAGAAGAGGAAGAAACTGAGCTAACGAAGAAGAAGGAGGATCACCATCCTCAGGTAAATAATTTGCTCCTTATTGTCAATGATTCACCTCTTATTCCATTTCCAAGTAGGTTAGTAAAGAAGAAGTAGCAAGAAAAGGAAAAGGAAATATTAGAGATCTTTTACAAGGTGGAAGTTAACATCCCTCTTTTGGAAGCAATTAATCAGGTTCTATGATATGCTAAATTTTTAAAGGAGTTGTGCACCAACAAGCGGAAGCTGAAGGGAGATGAGAAGATCAATGTGGGGGGCAATGTGTTAGCATACTGAGGAATCTACCCCCCAAGTGCAAGGATCTAGGTATTTTTACCATTCCTTGTAAGATCGGTAACATGAGGTATGAGAGAAGTATGTTAGATTTAGGAGCTTCAATCAATGTTATGCCTTTATCTATTTTAAAGCTCTTAATCTTGGTTTATTAAAGGATAATTCTATTATCATTCAATTAGCTGATAGATCTAACACATACCCTGAGTGGGTTATTGAGGGTGTTTTGGTGCAGGTTAACGAGCTTATTTTCCCTACAGATTTTATATGCTAGATATGCAGGATGAGGACTCTTCGAGCCCTTCAACAATTTTGTTAGGAAGGACATTTTTAAAGACATATCAAACAAAAATCAATGTATATAGTGGGGTGTTGACTATGGAGTTCGATGGTGAGGTCATTCTTTTCAAAATCTTTGAAACTGTGCACTATCCATCAAATTGTGAGTCGATCGCCAAGGTAGATATTCTTGACTCTTTGGTGGAGCATTTGTCTCTTCTTTCTATAGGTAACCCTTTGGAGGTAGCCTTGATTACCCCACTGAAGCAAAAGATGTCTGGTTATTGGCAAAGCAAGTTCGAGTTTAGAGAGGATCTAAAGGAACCCATTTGGGCACTTAAGACAAGTCCTTTTGACAGGTATGTCCCTCACTTTTTAGAATTGCCTGTTAGTATTAATTAGTTATTACCTTTTATTGTACAGGCAATAGAAGTGGAGTTGAAGCCCTTACCAACTCACCTTAAGTATGCTTATTTGGGCACTAATAAAACACTTCCAGTTATTATAGGAAGTGATCATACAAAGGTGCAAGAAGAAAAGCTCGTTACTATGTTGTGAGAGTATAAGATAGCATTAGGATGGACAGCTTTAGATATTAAAGGTATTAGTCCTTCCTTATGCATGCACAGGATTTTTCTTGAGGAAGGAGCTACTCCAGTCTATCAAGTGGAAAGACATCTCAACCTACCAATGATAGAGTTGGTGAAACAGGAAGTAATAAATTTACTGGATGTGGGTTTCATATACCCCATCTCTGATAGTAAGTGGGTAAGTCCTTTGCAGGTGGTTCCTAAGAAGTTGGGCATTACAGTTGTGAAGAATGAGAGATGAGAGATGGTTCCAACTTGGGTGGAGAATGGATGGAGAGCTTGCATGGATTATCACAAGCTTAACTTGATGAGTAGAAAGGACCACTTTCCCTTTCCCTTTATTGATCAAATGTTAGAATGTCTTACTATTCTTGCTTACTATTGTTTTCTTGATGGTTATTTAGGTTATATTCAGATTGCTATTGCTCTAGAGGATCAGGAGAAGACCACTTTTACCTGTTTGTATGGCACCTTTACCTGCAAAAGAATGCCTTTTGGAGTGTACAATTCCCCCGCTACCTTTTAAAGGTGCATGGTAAGTATCTTTTCTAAATATCTTGAGAAAATCATTGAAGTTTTCATGGATGACTTTACCATGCATGAGGATTCATTTGAACAATGTCTGGATCACCTCATATTTGTAATTAAACGATGTCTTGAAACTAACCTTGTTATTAATTATGAAGAGTGTCATTTTATGGTTCAACAACGGATAGTTTTAGGATATGTGAT
>JANSVA010073854.1:0-11774 GCA_025504915.1 Erythroxylum reticulatum | reverse complement strand
CAAATCATTTAGAAACACATCTGAAAAATCCCTTACTATAAGGATCTGTTGCAACTTACTGATCTCGTTTCTGGTATGAAGTTTGGAGGCAAAATAATTATCTTTAATTGAATACAATCTTTAACACAGGCTAGCCCAAACCATGTTTATCTTCAAAAGTTACAAACAAATCCATAGTTTATACCCATTAAGAATGTTCCCTAATATGCCTAATTCCTCAAAGATATAATAGGATCCACGGTTACTAAACATAGGTATGGATATCATTTGTGTTGCATTAAATTTTTTATAGTCTACACGACTTAGCCCACAGTCGCAACCAAGATCGTACCTAACCAAAACCTTTAATTCTATTAAGTATTGAAAATCCTTATTTTTAGTTTAGTATTTAAAATATGTTTCTTTTCATTTTTAGTTAGTTTTAAAGATATTTATCTACTGAGAGTCACCATAGCTTCTTTCACTTCTTCTTTATTAAATTTCAAACTTATCAAAGAATTTTTACATTGTGGCATCTAAATACTTTAAGAATTTGATTCTTGATTCTTATAATCAACGAGTCAATTCTCTTTATACATCTTTTTAGTTGTTTTAGGTTTGATTCAAACTTACTTGTGGGTTCTCTAAAGTATATCCTTATATGGATTCACATAAAATTACCTTCATTTTAGTCTTAAAAACCTATTTTACATCAATAGATCAATAACCTAATTATGGAATGGTAATGACCTCCTATATGTAACACCTCACTCTCGCAGGACATGTACCCGACATCTTGAGTGATATCAGAATACGTATCCTATAAGGGTGGCATTCTAGAGTAGTCACGACACTCATTTAATCAAGGCATCATCATTAATAAAACTATCATAATATTTAAAATCCAAAATTTTCTTGTTTCATTCATGAAAATCAAACGTATAAACATTGTAGCTTTTAAAACATCGATACATGTACATTATTTATGCCTAACACACTACATACATGAAGAATTTTACAAAGTTTCTATCTAACCCTTCAGTCTTAGCTGACCGACCTTTGAGCCATTTCTCTGATCCAAAAGTACAAGAACTATGCTTCTTGCAGAGTCTCTCTGTCACTAGTGTCCTCTCTCGGTCCTGAAATGTCAACGTTGTAATTTTGGTAAGTTTTGCAAACTCAATGAGGTAACCATCCTCAATGGCTCACTCAATTCATACAACATATGTAAACATATAATTCACATAATTCCATTTATCATGTAGCATCACATATCACATTCAGAGTAATCAACCGATCACTTCTGTAGCACCCCACTCCCGCAAGACACGTACCTGACATCCTGTATGATATTCGAGTCCATGCCCCGCGAGGACAACGTATAAAACACTCAATCAATCAAAACTTAGTATAAAATTTTTTTTTGAAACCACAAACATAATATGCAGAAAACCATAACCAAATAGGGACCACTTTATTCGCAAACTTTTTCAATCTTAATAATACAATCAACAGAATTTTCAATAGCCATTCGGGCCCTTTAACAAAAACAAAATACTTTAGTCATAAAGTCTTTACATTACAACATAAATCACAAACACCTTTTTACAAAACTTTCGGAATACATAATTTAATACAAAAGTTGCGGAATATACAATTCCATATAAAACGAAAGAAATACAATGCAGACGCGAACTGATCCCAACCTCTATCCCTTACCTGTATGTTGTGAACTCAATGAGTGATCATCATCGATGGCTCACCCAGTTACATAACATATAAATCACATTCACATCATTTCAGATTTCACATTTCACATTCAATACAAGTTAATCATTCATATTATGCATATGTAATGTGCATGAGACCCACTTTTTATTTATTACTTTATTTTGACTGAGTGCCTAAACTGTCTTGTATCCACTGTGGATATCGGGCTCATTAAACGTTAAGCTTAAGGCTCTGAATCACTTTCTAAGATCGAGGCTCTTTTCACACTTTGAGCTTTAAGCTCTGAATCATCACTTTTTAAGCTCGAGGCTCTTTTCACACTTTGAGCTTTAAGCTCTGATCGGTGGCTACTCTAGTCATAACTCCCATTATCTGATCATGCATTCATGTATGGAATGTATCTCATATTTTCAATCAATCATATCATGAAACGTTTAGTTCGTCACATTCACATGCAAGTAGCACTTCAATATCTCATCCACATTTAACAATCATCAAACCTTCTGTACAGAATTCAACACAATCAATCACATTCATATGAGCATTCAGTAGTCAATCAATATAAAAATTCAAACAAAATAAATAATCAAATGAGACCATCTAGGTCTACTCACAGTATGCTCCAGATTAGCATTTGCTTACAAATTCTGGAAATGCCTGAATGCAGACTTTTAACCTGCCCAACTCATTTATGCAAGACACACGTTGCACTCATATTAATAATGGTACAATTATAAGCATTTATTCATGCACAACTGTGTATATGGACTATATACAATGCATGCTCAATGACAATCCCGAGTACTTTATCAAACTTCATATCTTATTCTCATTTTCATTTCATAACTCAATTACTTTCCATTTCATTTTAGCATTATTTGCTCTAATAAAATCCAATTCTCATTCACTTTTACTAGATACACTTTACTCCTCTTCTTAAATCACAACTTCAATCATATGAACCCCTTCATCTCCATTATACACATGTCTTTGGCACTTTAATACCAACAATTTATTCATTATTGTTATTCTAACATTATATGATCATACAATATCTAAACTCTCATTCTTTTTTATAAATTCTCCAAAATTTCAAACCTTCGATCTATTTTCCATGATCAATTAGACAATGTAAATAAGGTAATTTAGCAAAAATTTCTTCTAATAAAATGTTTCCTATTGTCTTTAGTTTCGAATAACACTAAGATCATTCAATTTGGTTCAATATTCCAAAAGTTATACTCTAAATAATTCGGACCATTCCTTAACTATAATAGTATTATGTACCCAACTTCAAGTCAGATTCTGGAACCATTGAGACAGAATTAGAATTTGATTTCTTCATAAACATTATAGCTATATGTCTCTATTTTAATCTAGAATGATAATCATTCCATTTAGATAATTACATAACAAGTTATGCCTAAAATACCAAAGCATGTTCAGTGATAATACTCCTGTTATCATTTTCCAAAACACCTCATCAATTCTGTCCCAATTATATCAATCAATCTCTTCCAAATGATTTCATATGGTTATAATTTTATTTTTAGATCAAGAACAATGTGTTACAAATCCAATGGTTTAAGTTACATGTGATTTGAAGGTCGGAAGAAGAAGTTATAACCAAAAGAGTGAAGGATGTTCACATCAGTCCACTTTCACTGCTCCTTTATTATGCACGATCGTGCAATTCCAATTGCTTCTCCATTGTCACCCTCATGCTTGTGCACGATGGTGAGATCCCTTGTGACCCCTTAAGATTCACGATTGTGAACTTCCATCTTTTCAAACTTCATTCTGGCCCTTCTGAAAGTAGACCTTTAATTCAATGTTTCATGGCAATTTTGATAAGGCAAATGAAGGATTTAGGCAAACCACTCTTCTTAAAAGTTGTTCCTTTATCTCTTAAGTTTCAAATGAAACTAATTTCATGCAATATGGATCGATATTATGCAAGTTATTCTAAAAAAACTACAGACAGTTCCCAACTAAGACAGAATACATAAACTCAATTTCGAGCTAAATTTTGACACTCTTTCTCATTCTTTGAATCATCTTTACTATTCTTCTTAAAAGAAAAGTCTTTATTTTCCTTTGCTTTATTTTTCCACATCCTCCTAATCTTTCTTGAAATGAAGGATAGTTCATCATCATCTTCACTTGAATCTTGATCAAATTCACTAGCATCATCATTCTTGATTTCTTCAATCTTTAATGCTTTTAAAGATGTGCTTTTTTTTATATCTTCTGATTCTTCTGACCAGCCTTTAATGCAATAGATTTATCTCTTCTAGGTTTATCTTCATCATCAAGCTCTACTTCATGTATTTTTAGTGAACTAAGCAATTCATCTAGCTTCAACTTACTTAAATCATTGGCCTCTTGTATTGCCATTACTTTGGGTCTCCATCTTTTTGGAAGACTTCTGAGAATCATTCTGACATGATCTTGATTATCGTAGATTCTCCCAAGAGCTTTAAGTCCATTAACAATTGTTTCGAAATGTACAAACATCTAATCAATAGTCTTATCATCTTTCATCTTGAACAACTCATACTGATGAACAAGAATACTAATATTGGACTCTTTCACCTGATTGGTGCCTTCATGTGCAATGGCTAATGTGTCTCACATTTCCTTTGCAGATTTGCATCCATGAATCTTATCATATTCACTTCTACTTAGGGCACAACTTAAAAAGAACTTGGCCTTTAAGTTTAACTGAACTCGAGCTTTCTGATCAGCTGACCATTTGTTACGAGAGATGCTATTGCCTTCGTTGTCTATTGGTGTATATGGACCATCCTCAATGATATCCCAAAGATCAATATGTGTGGATTCTATAAAGAGCCGCATCCTGTCCTTCCAATAATAATAATCTTCACCATTAAATGCAGGAGGTCTTATGAACGAGGCACCTTCAGCTATAAAAACATGTGATTCAGCCATGGATCTTTGTCCTCACTTTATAACAGTGTTTCTTAAAAACCTTGCTCTGATACCAACTGAAGTAAATCACTTATTAATATAGAAATCACGTATAATATGTAAAAACACAAGAACGGGGGTTGAATTGTGTTAAATCTTCAAAGATATTAATCTTTAGGAATTTCTTGAATTTCTTTACAAAATTCAGATGATCAGAAAAACAATTTACTAAATTTGATGAGTAATGCAATCGCAAAAATTATTATCTACTCTTCTAACAACAAGAAAATTAAAAGATAAAGGTTAGAGAATAGACGTCGCAATTTTATACTAGTTCACCCTTAAACTTGGGCTACGTCCAGTCCTCAGAGTTTGTCTGAGATTTCACTATACTCTTCAACTTTATAAGTATTCTTTCTACAATTGTAGAGCCTCTTCAGGTCTCCCTCACAATGTATTCTTTATCTACTTTATTAGCCTCTCCAGGCTCTAACCTTTCTTTCTCTTAGAAATATGTTTGTTTGAGCTTCACATTATAGATGTGTTCGCTCTCTTTCTTTCGCACTTTGAGTACAGAGATTCTCTAAGTATTGTACGATCAGATTTTCTCTCCTGTAAAAACGTTATTTAGTTTTCGACTAGAACTAGTATTTATAGCCTAAGTCTTTAACTGTTTTCTTAAGAAACTGCTTTTTGAATCTTCTAGAAATCGTTATTAGTTAAGTCATGTAACTAACTCCAACTAACTATTTGACTAATGTTCTAGAATAGTTTTCAATTGTATCATCTTGTACTTTACTTCTTTTGGTGTCACTTCTTCTGGTATCGCGCTTCTTCTATTGTCACACTTCTTCTAGTGTCGACGTGTATCTTCTTATGATGACGTGTATCTTCTTATGATGGTGTGTATCTTCTTATGTTGACCATATATCTTCTGGTGTTGACCACACATCTTCTATGTTTGACTATGTATCTTCTGGGTTTAACTTTGTGTCACTTACATTTTTCTGCGTACTTAACAAACTTATCAAAACAATTCACACACTTATAAGATTATTATTATTTGATTGTCATCAAAATTAATAGAAGTGAAGTCTTCTTGACTTAACACTTTATACATTGTTTTGATTGTTCTATTTTGAACCTATTGATATAATGTTGAATGTAATTTGTAATTGTTACATATGATATTTGTTAGTAGCATCTAATTATCGTGAATCATTAGGAACAACATAACTTAAGTTAGATAACCCAAACGTTTGAGGTTACAACCTATATTGATCATTTCCCACTTTATAATGCTATATCCAAATTGAATCTAGAGATTGTATCCTAGGTTATTCAGTAGTTAGGTTTAGTTAATGATCGTATAATAATTAAACACAACATAAGAGAAAACCGAGATTAGTAGAGCGTATTGTTAGTCTCAGATCAATAAATCTAAGAGAGGTGTAAAAACATTAGGATGATGGAATATGCTTGATTATTTTTAGGCCGAGATTGAACCTAGAATTGGACCTTACTCATATTCAACACTTTAATCCTTTTCGATTACATACTTTAATTTATTTTTGATAGTTTACTTAGATTTTTTATAAATTGATTAAAATTTGTAAACCCTTTTTTAATATTTTCCTTGTATCAATTAATTTCATTACAAAAATTAACCAAACATTCCCTGTGGATTTCATCCTGACTCACCAGAACTACAAATTTTAGTTTGTAAAGTTAGATAAATTTTGAAGTACACTCAACACGTGCTATCAAATTTTGGAGCCATTGTAATATCTCATCTTTTAAATTATTGAAGGATCTAAAGTGTTATAATATTGAGTCACATAAGTGACATCATATAGAATGAATTTGGTGTATTTGTAATATGATTTTATGATTGTATTCATATGCATAATATTAGCATACACACATGAATTGTGATTTAGACAAATTTCACTGAATTGACATATTCCAGGTATGAAATTAAAATAAATGTATCATGAATGTGTATTTCCAATGTCTTGTACTTTGGATTACCAATGACAAAAATTGATGGATTATAATTGGTAACTTGAAATTTGTTATTAGAATTGAGAAATTGATCAATTAAAATGTACATTTAGTCTAGGTAAAATGCCAAATGGCAAGACAAATGGATACATGGAAAATTAGGATGACAAAGCCTATAAAATGAGTGACATTTAGCAAACATAATTAAGTGACATTTGATATAAAGATTAAGTGACATATGGAAGCTTACAAAGAAGACATATGGCAGCTTAAGAAGAGGGCATGCATACCATTTAAGGGAAAGACATATAGCTTGCTTCCTTATAGGGTAAGTGTCCTGAAACAAGGAGACACTTATCTTAACTTAGCTAATGACACATATATATGGAAAAGGCTTTGCTTAGATGTTTCTGTAATAATTCATTCTTCCTCCTTCCTCAATTTTCTGAAATAAAATCATAACCTTATAGCTTTGAAATTTTACTTTACTTCTATTCATAGTCACTTCAAGATTCATACAAGATTATGGTCAAAGATAGCTATAATATATATTCATCTCCTTGCCTTTACTGGAAACAATCTACTTCCACTTTGTGCTTGAATGATCTTGCATGTATGGAGAGATGAATTATCTTGATATTTGAGCTAGATAAGTAAGTAAAAGATTGATATTTATGGAATGTTATAATAGAGAAATTGTGATGATGAAATTAGGAAGAATTGTCTATGATATTGACGAAGAATTGTGTTGGAAATTTTTGTATGAACTTGGATACTTTTCTGGTCTATTTTTAATGTATGAATAGTAGGTTATGGAGTGTTTTATGAATGAATTACATTAGGATTTGAGTTATAAAAAACGTGAATTCATGATAAATAAAGGTGATAATATAGTGATCTTGAAATGGTAATAGAACTAGGAAACATGATTAATAGTGGATGATAATTTCTGTTTTAATTTTGATGCGTGAAAGATAATGATTTGTGAGTTGTCTATTGAACAATTTTTGAATTGGGATTGGACATGAATTTGACAAGGGATTAAAGCATGAATAAGGTAGAATTGAAGTGAAATTGATGGACTTTTGTAAAAGTGTGCTGGATAGAGGATGAAGGAGTAAAAATTGGAAGCAAAATGAAGGTGATAGGTAGGTTCACTCACCCCAAGATCATGGGATTTATAAGGCTCCATCCCACAGATGTGGGAAGTACTTTGGAAGGAGAAAATGATGGTTTTGGGCAATTGTTGGACTATATAAGGTTAAGGAACTTTATAATGGTTTAATTGGACTTGATTAAGGTTGAAAAAGAACCTAGTTTGATGTGTAATAATTTAATTAAAGGTTAAATAGATTTGGATTATTAATTGAGGTAATAAATTAAGGAAGTTTTTATTTGATAAGAAAGTATCTAATTTTGAAACTTATGAGTTGTTAAAATAATGAAGTATACTTATGAATGCAATTGCGGTTCAAAGAACATGAGTAATATAAATTAGTTATGATTGTTTGTGAATTAGGAAATTGTGTGAATATGTTGGGCCCCGATTCTAGAGCCCAACTCGGATGTCATAAAAACGCGTGCTTGTACTTGTTACCATGTATGGTTATTCCAATTATCAATCATTAGTCCTACTCGACTTGTCATCATTCTCTGGTACCATAAGTGTCGAGCCCCATTTTCGAATTATTCTTATACTGAAGCAAATATTATGTGCTTAACTTACATCCAAAATTGTACGTCTTAGGGATTGAATCAAAATTCTGTTCCTTCAAATCATTTGTAGCTCTATGCCTCTAGTTTATTTAGAAACAAGAATCATCTCCAGATTCATAAAACATGAGCAAACACCTTTCTTTAACTTCATAATAGATTTTGGGAAACCTCAAACTGGAATCACAATTTGACTTCTTCAGAACATATGTTCCCATTGTCTTAAATTTCTAATGAATACCCAAATTTTATCCAGAAATTGAACCTCTTAGAGGCTGAATTAGAATTTGACTTATTCAGATAATTTGTAAAACTATGTCTATAGTTTTCTTCACATTAAAAATCATCTCAATTGGAACCCTACAGATCCAGATATATTCAAAATACAGAAGTATGTTTAGTAAAATAACACCAATTCCTATTATTCCAACAGATTCCCTCAATTTCCTTCAATCAAACTTTTTCCAATCAATTCCTAATGCTACCAATTTTTGTGGAGAGATAGCATAATGTGGTAAAAATCTATTGGCTGAAGGATCACTTCATTTGGAGGTCAGATAACAAAGCTATGGCCAAAAGCATTAAACAAGGTTTTGTCCTCAATCATATTGATCTTGTTTCGGGACAATTTACATAAATTGCTCTAGAGATATCAAATCAAGGTCATTATTAGATGGTTTGAAAGAGTACTTCCTGATATACAACTTTTATGCAGACTTAAGGATAGATTTTGTCATTAAAATGGTCATAACTAGACCGGACAATACAAGATGAACAGTACCTAGAAGAAGTTTATGAACAGTACACAAATGATGATTTACAAGTATAACTTTCTCTAGAGAAATTAGATCAAGGTTATTATTACATGGATTGAAAGAGGAATTCAAGATTTACAACTTTTATGAAAACCTTGAAGATAGATTCTATCATCTATTAGATCAAAATTGGACCAGACGATACTAGATGAACAGTACCTAGAAGAAGTTTATGAACAACATACAGAAGATGTTTTACAATTAGCATAACTTTCTCTAAAGATATCTAATCAAGGTTATTCTTAGATGGTTTGAAAGAGAAATTCAATATCTAAAACTTTTATGCGGACCTTAAAGGTAGATTTTATCATCTATAGGGTCAAAATTGGACCAGATGATACAAGATGAACAGTACCTAGAAGAAGTTTATGAACAGTACACAGAAGATGTTTTACAATTAGCATAACTTTCTCTAAAGATATCGGATCAAGGTAATTATTAGATGGTTTAAAAGAGGACTTCTAGATCTACAACTTTAATAAAGACCTTGAAGATAGCTTCTATCATCTATAGGGTCAACATTGGACTTGATAATAAAAGATGAACAGTGCACAAAAGATACACGTCATCACAAAAGATACAGTCTATACTCCTGAGCATCTCCACTTATAAGGACAATAACTTTCTACTACGATGTCCAAAAATTTTATGCTATATACCGTTAGAAAGCTAGAAAGATAAGCTAAAACGTTTTAGAAGACAGCTTTATATAATTCAGCTTATATCAATACAGTATTTTCCCTAAATTCAGAACACGAAATTTACCTCTATGGAAGACTTGAAATTTTACACTGTGCAAACATGGAATGTCCTGAGCTTAACCATTCAGCTACCAAATTGACTTCATTAAACTCTCAAATCTCAACTCATTTGTCTCATCACTCTCAACTACATCTGATCAGCCATAATTCATATCTTTCCTTTCCATAACATCTCACTTATGTATATATATATATGAACATATATATATATATATATATATATCAATAATTCATGCTACAAAATCATCAACTCAAGGTGATAACTTCTTCACATATATCTAATTTCAACTCACATTTTCTATATACCATTCACATTTCATTAGCATCAAAAGAATAAAGTTTTACAAATATTTAATGGCATTTCAAGCCACAATACATCATCATCTAAAAATCTCAAATTACAAAAGATTCTTGAACAATTAAACTTGAAATGTGACCAAAACATTGTGCCTTCCCAAAACCAACTAAAAGTACAAGATAAGCAAATTTGGAGTAATTCCTTTAGGCTCTTGATAACTTGATCTCTTAGCTATCATTTAAAGATAGGATGAAAAGGGGGTGAGCTTGGAAGCTCATGGGTAACAAGTTTATAACAGAGAATAAGCAAAATCATTGAAAAGTTCATTTGTTATAGAAAAATCACGTTGAATTCATAAAACGCACAGTTCTTAAATTCTGAAGTCCAGCTAAAAACTCATAATTACACATCATCGCATAAACATAACATGAACATTTCACTATCCAGCATAACACTCAATTATGCACCATTTTTAACAATTCAAAGATTTAATGCAATGCATAATCAAATGGCTCGAGGGTTCCATGGAAATAGAATGGAGAAACTGAAGTTTTACCCTATGAGCAGAATGAGTTCACTTTTCGAAGCTCATATGTTCGACGTGCACATGACAAACAGAATGGTTACAATCTTGCCTAAACAAAAGCATATAATCATGCTCAAATCATTTTATCGGATGCTCATACTTTCATGCTATCTCATCTTTTCATTCATACAAAATGCCATGACATGTTTCAAGGCACAATATAAAATGTTTCAAAGTATTTCCTTCTTCATTTTGAAATTCATCAACGAAATTCATATACCAAACATACAAATATTTTTCAAATCATTTAAAGAGTAATAAATGCACCACTTATGAAGTAATTGAAATCATTTTATTTTCTTGATTTGGAAAAGAATTTGTTGTTCATAACTCTATTATAAACATGTAAACCACCTTGATTTCCTTGCTTAAAGACTTGCTCAAAATGTCTCTTCTCTTGCTCCTCTTTCCTTTCTTAATTTCCTTCTATAATAACAAAATTCCTACTCAATAGGGTTTTCAATTGAAAATCCCACAAAGCACAATCACTAAAATTAGTGTTAGAATACTTAAACACATGCATTTTCTAAACTTCATGAACCAAAATCCTTCCAAAAATCCAAAAGATTCAAAATGATCTTACCTTGATTATTCACCAAATGAGGAGATCTTTGGCTTAAATGTAAGCTCTTCTCTTCCTCTATCTTTCTCTCTTCTTGAACCACTTTAAAATTTCTCTCAAAAGCTAAGAAATGAAGAAACCCTAGCTCAACTTTCTTCCTTTCTCTCAACCATCGAAATTCTCTTCTTTTTCTTTCTTATTTTCTCTTCTTCTCTCCCAATTCACATTTTTCTTCTTCTTAAAGGAACAGGACAACATTGCTTCTTCCATTTCTACCCTTAATGAGTCTAAAAGTCCATTCTACCCTTCCTTATAGGCTTATGTTCTTTTAACCTTAAGTGTCTTGCTAAAATTACCCTTGAACATTCTTATAACCTTAACACTTTAATTCCAC
>JANSVA010073853.1:0-32468 GCA_025504915.1 Erythroxylum reticulatum | reverse complement strand
TTTCCCTCATTATGAAGTGCGTCTCTTCTGTTTCAATGCAAGTTAATTGGGAAGGTGAGCTTAGTGAGACTTTCATTCCTACCAGAGGGATTCGTCAGGGGGATCCCTTATCGCCGTATCTGTTCGTGCTTTGTATGGAACGCCTGGGACATCTCATCAATCACTTTGTAGCCCAAGAAAGTTGGAAGCCGATTCGCCTCAGTCAGCACGGTCCCCCCGTGTCCCACCTCTCTTTTACTGACGACCTCATCTTATTTTTGGAAGCCACTACTGCCCAAGCCCAGATCATCTGGGGCACTTTAACAACATTTTACAGTGCCTTTGGTCAAAAGATTAGTCATGATAAATCTTGCAGCTATTACTCTAAGAACGTTCCGCCTACTACAGCATGAAGGTTGAGCCACAAATTGGGTTGTAAACAGACTATGGACCTCGGACGTTACCTTGGAGTTCCCTTACTGCACGGCAGGGTCCATCAGCGCACTTATCACTATATCCTTGAGAAGGTTTAACAACGCCTTTTAGGTTGGACCAGGCAGCAGCTTTCCTTAACCGGCCGTACTACCCTGATTCAATCTGTTATATTCGCTCTTCCCACGTATACCATGCAGACTGTTCGCCTCCCACGTCGTCTCTATGACGACTTAGAAAAAATCATGCGCAACTTCTTATGGGGCTCCACACCGAAAGCTCAAAAGATCCACCTTGTGCAGTGGGACACCGTCTGCACACCCAAAAATCTCAGTGGGTTGGGCATCCGCAAAATTTGGGAAACTAATGATGCATAGTTAATCAAATTAGGGTGGGCACTACTCTCAGAACCTGACAAGCTTTGGGCCCGCATTGTGACAGCTAAGTACAAGCTGAATTTTTGCAATCCACTTACTGCTTTGGCGACCACCGGCGGGTCCATGACCTAGAGGAGCATTAAAGCAGTTTGACCTCATGTCATTCGAGGCATGAAATAGGTGATTTTTGACGGGACGACAACACGCTTCTGGCTGGACCCTTGGGTCAAGGACTCGGGATCGTTACTCTCCCACGCCCTGAGGCCTATTTCCCCCTTTGAGCTATCTCGTAATGTGCGATTATCATAATATTGCGATTATTAATGTAGATTTCTTATCAATTATAGTTACTTAAATTAGATATACCTTTGTAAGATTGATAGGGTTTTCATTGTATCAATATACACAAAATTTGAATAATTCAAACTTTTCCTTTTTTTTTTTTAGTTCTATGTTCTAATATGGTACCATAGTCTTAACCTTTTCTAGCCAAAAAGAGTTGAACAACTCAAAGTCGCTTCCCCCTTCATGGCAATGATGCCAAACCAAATGTGTCATCAAAGTTCTAAAACATTACATCCTCAAGTTTTAGAAACTCATTACTTTCAAGTTTTACCACCTAGTCCTCCAAGTTCTATTGTGGTAAATATTTATGCTTTTGATACAAATTTTAGGGCAACCTTCAATGATATAGTGTTTAGAGAGCGAGATATGTTGAGTTAAACATATGGAAACATTATACTAAGATAAATAATAAGTAGTATTGGTTTAAAGGTGGTACTAAAATAGCCTAGAAAAAATACTAAAGGGGGTTGAAATTTCTAATTTAGGAGATAGATCAATGTCAAGAAGAAAGCATTGGCATGGTATAGTTAAGGATAGAGTAAGAAGGACCGCTAATCAACCAATAACATATGAATGAGGAGACTTAGTCATGTATGCTCTTACCATTGGTGATAGGAATAAAAATAACTTTTAGGGGTCTACAAAAAGTTAAAAGGAATATAAATAAATGGAGGCTATAGTGAATGATAGCATTTTGGAGGATGTATTCAATATGTTAAGAAAGTCCTTAACTATAAAAAAATCAAGTATAGCTTAAACTTGGTGAATTAGAGAGTTCACTATGGGGAATTATGGAATATGCATTGAATTTGTTGAAAGTGGAATTATATAAGCGAATTGGCACCAAATAGGATCATGGGACCAACATTAGTCTTGTACTAGACAGAGAAGATTTCCAAGGTAAAAACAAAGGTACTATAGTAGAAAGGTGATTAGCATTAAGCTTATTAATATTTTCTAGCATAAATAATTCAAAAGCAAATTAATTTTGGAATGGAAAGTGGGTCATCACTAGACCTGAGACACATTTTTTAAGGATATATTGAAAAAGAGTTTTAATATCCTTATTTTTTAAAAAAATAAAGTGAGTTTCAGTGACCTTAGCCTTTTGAGGTAATAAAGTTTTATTGTTATTAGACTTCTTACAAGAAGCCATAATTTATAAATAGTTTAATAAGGGTTTTCTTAGTAAGACCTTTAAGACCTTTTATGAAACCTTTTAGAGAGAACCTTTGGGAAGCTGTAGTTGTCATAACTCCCATTGTATCGTCTTTCCTATAGTAACAAAAAGATTTGGTTGCTCGTGGATGTAGGTCATATAGATTAGTCAAACCATACAAATTCTTCTATTTTTTTTATTTTCTCCTATATCAATTCCTTTTTACAACAATTGATATTAAAGCCATTGATATTGCAAAACTTCAACCTTTAGTTTCTAATTCTCATCTAGCTGATATTAAAGATAACTCTTTTCAGTTTGTTTTAGGTCAAAATACTAAAAAATCAACTTTGTCATTCTCTTCTGGTTGCTCCTAGTACAATGCACGTTTTGATTTAGTGCACTGTGATGTTTAAAGTCCCTCCCTACCTCCTTTTAAGCGAGTTGAAAATATTTTGTTTGTTTATTAATGATTTTTCTCACTTTACATGGATATACCTTATAAAATCTCATTCCAAATTGCCGACCATATACGTAACTTTTCACAAAATGGTTCACGTACGGTTTAACAAAAAATTAAGGTGTTATAAATTGATAATGCTCTAAAATATCTTAATTATAATCTTCAATCTTTCATGATCAAAATAAAAATAACCAAAAATAATGGCCATACACATTTTAGCAAAATGGTCGTAGAAAACATAAATATGATCATTATTGTTAACGTTTAGGATTCCATAAGCAAAAATCGGATTGATATCAATTGAATTTTTTTGATAGAGTTGCCACCCTACTTCATTAAGGAAAGATAAGGACAAATGTAATAGAAAGGAACTAAAAAGGTCTTAAACTAGAAATGATTTTGAGTAACAAATTGTAAGATAAAGAAAGTATTAAGCATCCTATTTTACCAACTTAAATAGTTATCTAAGTCTAAAATGGGTTTTGCTAAATTGAGGAGTTTGAAATGAAATAAACTTCACTTGAATATTTATCTAAGTCTAAAAAGGGCTTTGCTAAATTGAGAAGTTTGAAATGAATAACTTGGGTTTGAATTTAGAAGAATGTTTTTCTATGTCAAATTTACATATAATCACTATTTATTCACTTTTTTTCTATAAGAAAAAAATGAAAGGATAAATAATTAAGAAAATATAAACAAATTTGAAAAATGAATAATTTGAAAGGTAGCATTTCTAGAGAGAAAAAATTCTCCTCTTTTTTGTTTCTCACTTGGCTCTTTCCAATCAATCCTACCATTTTACTTTTATGTTTTAGTTAACTGTCTTTTATTTCATTTCCTACCTCCTCTCTTCTTCTAGTTTGCTACCTATTATTGTAATTCTCTGCCAAAATATCGTCAAGCAAGCTTACTTTTGTTTCCTTCTCTAGCTCCCTTAAGGGTCCTTCTACTCGTTCCTCTCCACTTCCTCCTCTCCTTCCCTTCCCTTCACTCCCTGTTACTCCTTATGTGCATACTTCAGTTGCTCTTAGGTCCTTACAGATCCTTGATTTTATTCCTTTTAACCCTTATCTTTCACTCTTTTCTCATCTAGGCCTTCCTTTTGTTTCTTCTGCTATGCAAACCCTTGACTCGCTTTTTCCCTCCCCTATTCACTACGTTCCGTAGCTATAACATAAGTGTCTTTTTCTTCTTCTCCTCCTTATTCTCTTCCTCCCTCCAAATCATGGTGCTAAGTTATTGGGGATCATTATTTCACTTCATCCATCCATCTTCATATGGCGATTCCTTTGTGGTTTTTCCTCATATAGAGCTCCTTAAAGTTAGTGATACTATATATTCCACACCTTGGTTGTTTTCTTTTTAAGGATAAAAGCCTACTTTCCCTCAAATGCAAGCTTGGGCAACCTTAAGATGGTGTAACCTTGAACTAGTGTTAATGGTGGCGACTAAAGAGGACTGCTTCCTTTCCAAGTTTATAGATGAATACCAAGCTTCCAAAGCTCTTGAACAAGGTCATTGGTACCTTTTTGGCATGCCATTATTTCTAGAAAAATGGGACACATATATGAATCTAGGTAGGAAGAAAGTTAAGCTCGTTCCTATATAAATTAACTTCCATAACATTCCTCTAGATTATTGGTCCATTTTTAGGTCTTATTTACCTTGCTTGTTCTCTTAAAAAATTGATTTATCTAGACTACTGGAATAAGAAGCATTGGCTTTTTGAAAGTTTGCATAGAGATTGATAAACAAAGGGAATTACCTAAAGCCTTATTGGTTTCAAGATGATGGTAACTTTATGTAAGCTCAAATTAGATTATCCTAGCCCTAGAAACCAAACTGTCAACCCAGCAAAATCTAGAAAATTATTAGGAGGCTCTTCAATAGTGGTTCCTACCAAAAGGTTATGGATGTCAACTCTTCTAAAACTCATTCCAAGCCTTTTAAAAATCCTTTACATAATTCTTCTAGGTCTTACCTTTCCTAGGGCTCAATTTCGTTATGTTCCTTGTAACATTGATAATAAATTAGATGAAACTCCTTAGACAATAGTAAGAAGAACCTCTAGTAGAAAGATGAAATCCAAATCCATTAAGGTTCCAAGTTGATGTCCATATTCATACAGAACATAAGGAGATTAAATAATCCTAATAAATAACAAGCTCTAAACAATGTGTTGCTTTAGAAGAGATCTTGTTTAATTGGTCTTTTAGAAATAAAATAAAATTTAATGCTTTCCTTATTAGGAGTAGTTGGAGGACCATTTCTTATATATCATATCACTATAATGGTAAGATTATTGTGGTATTTGATCCCAATATCATCAAAGTGTTCACTTCATCAAGCTATCTTCATGTATATTATCCTTGAATACTTAAGTGGAACTCACCTCTATCTATACCCATAATCTTGCTACACATAGACTCTTTTTGTGGAATGATATTAATATGTTATTTGCTACCATCATTTCCCTATATCTTATTGTTGGAGAATTCAATAACATTCTCTTTACATATAAAGTTAATGGCTATTCCAATTTTAACTACCAAGCTAAGGACTTCAAATAATGCTTATACAATCTTGGGCTAGAGGATCTAATCTATAAAGGGGCTTAGTTCACTTATAGTATTAAGAAGGTTGGAAAAATTTTCCTAAAGGAAAAACTTGATCGTGCCCTGGTCAATTGAGCATGGTCCTTAGTTTTCTACATGATCAATTGTGAATTATTAGATCATGTAGTCTCATATCTTTCACCTATTGATGCTTACTGAATGTCAATAACCCAAAAGAAAAATATCCATTTAGATTTAATAGTTTCCTTACATCTCATTCCGAATTCCTTAATAGTCTCCAAAAGCCTTTCTTGTCCAGTTGAGGGTTTTGAATCCTTTAAATGATGCCCCAAGTTAAAGGTCATCAAGGTGGAACTTAAAAAGCTTAACTCTAAACCTAGTGTTGACATGATGCCAATTGTAAATTCATTAAAGGATAAGCTGACGTGTGCAAAATTCCATTTGTGCCTCTCCAGGTTGTTCTACACTTTTGATTAATGAAAAGTTGGCTCTAAGAAATTACATAACTACCTTCAATAACCATAATTTTATCCTTATGTAAAGATCTATAAGGGGATGACAATACCAGGTTTTCCCATTACTCTATTTTAAGCAGAAATAGTTCTAATGTAATCATTTCTCTGATAGATATCTCAGGTAATATCTGGCATAACCAAGAGGATATCAAAGATATTTTTATTTAACACTTTAAAGTAATTCTTGGTTTTCCAGATACATTACTACTGATGTTAATTTTATTTACTTATTGACTCCTCCTTCAATTATTGATCAACAGTTTCATATGCTCACTATTACTTTTCGTCTTGAAGAAGTTAAGCATTCAATTTTCTATATGAATCCTAATAAAACTCTAAGGCCTAATGATCTTAATATGTTATTCTTTAAAAAATCATGGAAATTAATTAGTGACTCTATCATTAAGACAAATTTTTGAAAATTTTAGCTTAAGTAAATTGCTCAAGGATTTCAATAAGTATTTTATATGTCTTATACCTAAAATCCTGAACCTTAAGGGTTTACATTATTATAGACCCATTTACTACTACAATGTGGTTTGTAAAATCATTTATAAGATGCTTGCTAACATTGGTTTATAACATCATTTCTAAGATGCTTGTTAACTTAATTAGTCAAGGGGCTTTCATCAAAGGTATGAGCATTGGTGACAATATTCTTGTTGCCCAAGATCCATTCATGAACTATCACAAATATGTTAACATCAGTAGTTATATATTCAAAATTGATTTTAACAAAGATTGGAATGTATTGAACTGAATTTCTTGTTTAAGGTTATGAGGACATTTGGTTTCCCCCGAAGTTTATGAAAAGGATTTACCAATGTGGCACCACATCTTTCAAAGTTCATATTAACGGTGAACTATTAGATTCGTTATAAGGAGCAAGGGGGTTAAGACAAAGGGATCCTCTTTTCCTTTACTTATTCTACATTTGCATTGAAACTCTCTTAAGGATCATGAGGAAGTATGTTAGCCTAGACAATCCATTTCACTTCCATTATAAGTGCTTCAAACTTTAACTTTTTAATCCTACATTCAAAGATGACATTCTTATGGTTTGTATAGCATATTTGAACTCCATCAAGGTGCTTTTAAACTCTCTAAAACTATTTTAACAACTCTCTAGGCTAGAAATTAATAGAGCTAACAACAATCTCTATTTCTCTGCAAGTACTCAGACCTTAGCTAAAGTTATAGGTAACGTTTTTGGTTTCTAGCTTTCAAATCCTCTATTTAAATATATTGGCATCCTAATTGTGGTTTCTAAGATTACCTATCATGATTTTCAACCTCTCTTTGATACTATTTATAAGATAGTTGGAAGCTAAAAGAACAAATTTCTCTTCATAGTGATGGCTTCTGCTTATGAAATATATTCCCTCTAACTCGCAAGTCTATTGGTGTTGTCACCTTTACTTACCTATTAATGTCACCAACGATATTGAGATGATATTGAAGAACTTCATTTGGATTGTCAACCTAAATAATAGTTTTAAAGAAAAAGTTAAATGGATGGAAGTTTATATATTTAAGGAGCTAGGAGGGTTAGGGATTAAAGCCATTAGAACAATGAACAAAGTTCTTCTGACAAAGAGTGCTTGGAAGTTATTTATGGACTAAGAATACGTTTAGGTTAAGTGGATTTAAATTTAATACCTAAAAGAGCATAGCTAGTGGAAAACTTTTATTATAGCTAACACCTACTGGTCCCTGGTTCAAATGCTCAATTGAGGGATAAGTTATCCATCTTCATCATGTAGATAGTCAAGAATGGTGAATGTATTGGTTCTAGTATGACTTCTAGCACCCTAATGGTCCCCTTCATCTCCTTTATAATGCTTCTAACCTGATGTTTAGAATCTGTTATTCCTCCAAAGTAAACATAATCATTTACAATAACACTTAGCGTTGACCACATTCTCACCTGGGTCCTTTTTCCTTCTTTTCCAATACAATGCCTAACTATCAACTTGATTCTAGGAAGGGGTATAAAATTTTATGGTTGAGGCATAATTCAGGATGTTTCACTAATAGATCTTATGTAGATGTCTTTAAGGATTCATTTCCCAAAATGGTTTGGTTAGACCTAGTTTGCTCCTCCATAAATCTTCCTAAAGTTATTTTTATCGGTTGGCTAACAATCAAGGAATAGTACCAAGGATAGGTTGTATTTTTGCTCTTAATAACCAAACTTGTTCCTTTTTTAATTTGTCACTAGAGAACCTTGATTATCTTTTCTTCAAATGTAACTTTGTCAAGATAACTTTAGAGAGAATTCTCCACCTTAGTTCCTTGTATTGTAATGTTGGCACTTAAAGAGATCTCGTTACTTGGGCATGCTTTATCAAACACAGAACTAAGAAGAAGGGAAGGATAATTATAATTACCTTAAGTTATATAATGTATTCCACTTAGAGGGACAAGAACTTTAAGATCTTCTCCAACTCTTCAAAGGATGCTAATTCCTTCATATTCGACAAAATAAGATGGATCAATGAAATTATCCTCTCTAGGATTATGATTCTAGATGCTAGCTAAATATTTACATGCCATTAGTTCTTATAATTCTTAATATGACCACTTCCTTTTGGTTCTTGGTATTTCATTAAATTAAATAATAAATCCGAATAAATAGTTATATGATTTGTCTTATTTAGATATGTCCCTATTTAATTAATAGCAGAGTAGAGAAAAATCGACAACAATAAAAAAATAAATCAAAAGTTAAAAAAATCCTTCTTATAAATCTTGAAATCTTGAAAGTTCTTCACTTGAATCCTAATGGAAACCCCTTCTTTCTTCTCTAAGGTTGGCCCTTTCATAGTTTTAAGATGCTCTAGTTCGAGTCTCTAGTTATTGCTTTCCATATAATTGCGTCCGTCTCTCTTTTAAAGAAGGTTTGTTGTGTATGGAATATGTATCAATATTATAATATATTGATATTGGTTAAAATTTAAAATTTTTTTACATTTGTCTTATGGGATAAAATGTTATTCTCAGTTTTTAGTAAACTAAAAATTTAAAATTTAATATGACATTCATTATGATACATTGATTAAAGATATATTAAATTCATGGACAATTGTATAAATTTTAAATAATATTAAAATTGAGAATTTTAACGTATGATGGTTGTAAGTACAATGCTCTAAGCTTGTACATAATTTTTATTTTCTAGCCATAAGACCATAATATAGGAAATCTTAACCCATATTTTCATATCATTTAATTTATGAAAGATGTTGTTTCACCTTCTATTAACAAACGAAATGATGGCATGTCAAGAATGATAAGAGGTTTTATTAAAAGAACAAACAAAGATAAGCATATATAAGAAATATAAAGGAAAAAGAAACAATGGTATTTACAGATTTCTGTAATATACCCTAAAATCAACATACCATAAGTACAAGTTAGGCATATGGTTTTATGTATGTTGATTATTTGTAATTGCTACTTAGTTATGATTTTGATCGTCTCACAAGATCTCATATATCAAAACATAAATTTTTTTGTTTATTTCATCTCTTTAATTGATTTGTGGAAACAACCCTAAAAAATCCACAAGTATCATTTATGTATATGTTTCTACATATCTTGAACTTTGAAATTTTATTTGTTTTTTGTTCTTCAAATTTTATATGTCAAAACATTAAATATTAACTTTATTTTATCTTTTCAATTAGAAATTGGAAGCAGCCTAGAAAATGGATAGGCTTCTGTGCCAATCCTATATGAATGGCAACAATGTATCGTTAGCAGATTGGAACAATTATGTGATCTTTATGTACACGCTGGACAATAACTGAGGACTCATCTGTTGCACTTTTTTGACATTATAATTGAGCTTTTAGAGTTGAGATATACAAACTTTGTATATACATATGAGTTCTTTTAGGCGTTGCATTACACATTGTTGCATACAAAATAAGAATTATTAATGATGATCCTTAAAGAAGCGTGTTTTTGTGTGTTAGAACTTTTCTTTATATAGTATAAAAGAAGGAAATGTATAAGAGCATTATTGGGACCCCGCCCACGCGAGTCACGTGCTCGACGTCCTAAGTGACATTTGAACGCGCATCTTACAAGGGTGACATGTCCACACCAGTCAAACATAAAAACAATCTCATTTCTCCTATTTCAGAACAGATTTTGGGAAACCTCAAATTGGAATTACAAATTGACTTCTTTAGAGCATTTATTCCCCATTGTATTAAGTTTTTAATGAAAACAAAATCAGTTAATTTGGTTCAGAAATCTAAAAGTTATAGCCCAACAGTTTTCGGACTGTTATTAAGTTGAAATAGTACACTATACTCAAATTCCATCCAGAAATTGAAAGTCTTAGAGACTGAATTAAAATTTAATTTCTTTAGAGGATTTGTATCTCTATGTCTCTAGTTTATTTACAAATAATAATCATCTCATTTGGAACTCTATAGATCAAGATATCATCTAAATACCGAAGTATGTTTAGTGAAATACCCAATTCATACTCGTCCAACTGATATCCTTAATTTGATTCGATCAATCTTTTTCGAATCAATATCAAAGCCATAAATTTTTATAGAGAGATGGAGAAATATGTTAGGAATCTATTGGTTCAAAAATCAAGTCATTTGGAGGTCAAACGACAAAGTTATAGTCAAAAGAGTGGAATATGTTCAGGTTTGTGGGAAAAGATGCAGGTCGCGATCACCATTTATGCGAGTGTGGCCGCGAAGTCGCGATCACAACTTATCGCCATCGGGACTTTCGTGCAAGTCCGCAAAGTCGCGATCACGACTTCTCCCTTCCTGTTTTTCTGCTTCTGACCTGTATTGGTAAAAAAGGACATAACTTTCACTAGAAATATCGGATTAAGGTTATTCAAAAACCGTTTTGAAGAAGACTTCTAGACCTACAACTTCCATAAAGAGTCCAAAAAGATATTTTGCCTCCAAAAGGGTTAAATTTTCAAATCAATGTAGTTGTCCCGAATGTCCATCCTATGCAATATCACAAACTTCTAATGATCATATCTCTTAACCCCAATGTCCAAAATTTTCATACTATATAGTGTTGGAAAGCTAGAAACATACTACAACTTATAAAAAGACAACTTTATCCAATTCAACCTAAATTAATATAGTATTTTCCCTGAATTCAGAACAAACATTCATACCTCTATGGAAAACTTGAAAGTGAAATGAACAATTTGGAAATGTCATCGGCAAACCACAATCATACTTCATTAACACCAAAAGATAAGGATTTTACAAAGCTTTAATGAGCATTTTAAGCCACAATACATTAATATCTCAAAATCCCAAAATACAAGAGATACATGAATGATAATTTGCTCAAAATTCATCTAAAGCCTTTTGTTACAAAACTAGCTTAAAATACAAAAGTATGCATAATCGGAGTGATGCCTTGACCCTTGGTTACTCATTCTTATGCTCTTCACCTGAATATGGGACAAAAATGGAGGGGGTGAGCTTAAAGCTCATGAGTAACAATTTTATAACCAGTAACAAGTAAAACCATTGAAATACTTATTTCCATTGTAATAAAAATTCACATTGAATCACAAAACATACATTTCTCAAATTCTCAACCAAATTCTCAATAATGCAAATCAGGTATGCACCAATCTTGTCAACATACCATGAGTACATAAGCACATCAAAATAGTTTGGAAGGTCTATAAACAGAACGAACTAACAAATTTCTATGAAATGGGCCTGTGTAGTCGTGAACAAAACGAACTAACATAATCCCACATAGTGATTTTGTGTAGTCGTAAACATGAGGAAGTCCATGAAGGAGTTCCATGCCACTAACAGGCAAACGAGAGAAGCCTTTAGTTGAAGTGCACTTGACATATAGAATGGACCAAACCAAACACACATAACATGTATTTCATAACTTGTAAACTTATTGCCCAAAATGACACATTTTTTAAACTTGATTTTCCAAACATAGTATCTTTTCAAAAATTATTTGCACAATCTTTTCATAATTCATCAACATGGTATGCTCATACCAAACACATAACACTTTCTCAAAGCATTCAAAGAGACATAAAGTACATTCATAAAATAGTTGAAATCATTTATTTCCATCATTTGAAAGAAAACATTAATGGCCTATTACTTAATTATAAAATTGTAACCCACTTTGAAATCTTTGCTTATGAAATTTGGTTTAAGAATGTCCTTTCTCTTGCTTCTCTTGCCTCTCTTAATCCCATTCTTGATTTGCTTTAACAATAACAAAATCCCAGTTCAATAAGAATTCTAATTTGAGAACCCTGAGAAAATAGATTCACTAAATTGATCCTAGAATACTTAAGCCCATACATTTCCTAAGCTTCATGAACCAAAACCTTTCCATATATCCAAAGTATAAAAATCAAACTTACCTTGAATCTTCACCAATTTATGAGATTATTCGCTTTAAAGAAAGCTCTTCCCTTCCTCTTTCTTTTTCCCTTCTTGAGCAACCTCAAACTCTCTCTTTAAGACTAAGAAAAGATGAAACCTAGCTCAAAACTCCATTTTTTTTTCTCTACTTCACTGAAACCTCTCTTGCTCACTTTTTGTTTTCATATTTCACTTCTTCTTTCTCTCCTATTTTTGATTTTCTATTCTTTAGGAAGAAGACAACACTTCTTCCTTCCCATTTTACCTTAATAAATGAGAAAAGTCCACCTTACCCTTCCTTTAATGCCTTAGTGTTTTTAACCTTAAGTGACTTGCCAATTTTGCCCTTAATACATTCTTATAACATTAATACTTTAATTCCATCAATCCATATAATAAATCCTCCTAACTTTGTCATAATAATTAAACTCCAAATAAAATGTTTTATTTAGCAAGACCATAAAATTTATTCAAATCATGCTTAATAAAATAAATATTAAAAAATTTTGGGGCCCAACAAGCATGCTATATTGTGGTTTACCATTGAACGTTGTTAGGATTATCATAGTTCATAGTTATAGAGATCATTGTAATTTTTATTATATTTAAATTTAATACATTGTCTAAAATTATTAATTAATTTAAGTATGCTTTAATAATGATATAATTGCAACACTGGAATGAAGATCTTTTACAAATGAGCAAGTTTTACACATTTAAAAGGGAATTTAATCAATAGGCGGAAGGAATATCATGTCTTAATACAAAATATACCAAGACTTAGTACATCCAATATCGTAACTATATGTAAAAATTACAATAATGTATTTAAAATAAGTAACAGTTTTAATGAAAAATAGGAAAATCATCTATGAGTATAAAGCATACCCTCACCCAGTACAAAGTATACTAGTAAATTGGAATACTGTAACTAAATAAAAAGTAGTACAAAGAATTAATATGAAGGGAATGGATCGGTAAACAATTGTATAACAAAGTGTGTTCATTAAAGTTTTTGTTTAACAATATTAACTATAAGGGTATGTGATTAGACTTAGTATTGTAAAAATTTTTGTATAGACAATGTGGAGGACACTGATTAGTACATGTCCATGCACCAAAGTGCTTCCATTAAAGGTTTTTCCTAACATGTTTAATAATATTGTTATATGGTCAACTATCTTTGAGTTTCAAATATTTGTACAGATAATTCAAAGCAAACAAATTGGTATATAACTATGCATCACACTATGTTCATCAAAGGTTTTGTTTACATAGTTTCCTACAATCATGTGGTAAATTGTGTTCTTATGAGAAATTTTGAAAGGAAAATGTGAAAGATATAAACTGGTATATGAATGTATAGAAAAACATGTTTGTTGAAGGTTTTATTGAACACAATTTACAATATGATCGTGTATTTAACTATGTGATGAAACAAAAATCAATATTTAAATAACAATCAACATATAGAAATTATAGATAAGTAAGACGACAACTTTGAAAAATATATTAACTAAATTGAAAGAATACCATAACATTAATATTTTATTTAATAGTGGCGTAGGACTGAAGATTTGGATATGAGTGTTAGTTGTATTAATCCCTATAAAAAGACATGACATATATTTTCAACTTTCTAATGTCATTCTTGACTCCATTAATTAAAAGGAAAACCCTAGTTCTTCTCCCATGAAAATTTATTATGTAGTTAATTATCCATCATTTATGACTAAGATAAGAACTTAGTGAGCCCTCTAAAGCTCTTTTAATGTATAAGACTGAACCTAGATTATTCTTTATATTACCCATTCTTCATATAAGAACTCTTAATTTCACTAGTGTACAGTATGGAGCGAACGGTAATTAATCAAATATTGACAAAGAAACAAACATTTGTAATTTGGTTGTGTAAATTCCTTATTGAAAATATGATTATAATAAGGAGTATATACCTGCCAAAGTTCCACCATCCATTGCTTAATATTTTTATCTATTCACTATATCTCATCTAAAGATATATACTAGGATATACAAAGATATTTTGTAGATGTGAGAGAAAGATAAATAGGAAATATTGAGTTTATAGAGAAACTGGACTTTGGATTTGTGCATTCTTAATCAAAATAATAACTATGAATAAATATATTCCTAATAAAGTTCGTTCCTTCACAACTCAATATTTTTCTCTGCCTACGATGCCAATAGAATATAGAAATATTAAGATCTCTCATATGAAGATTGATATATTTCATTATATTTTTATCAATATTCTTATAAAAATGTATTGGATGTTATCTAATATTGTTAGTGAAGACTTATTTTGGAAGTTAAGCATTTTTTTATGATTAAGTGGTGATTTTTGGACAATCTATTAGAAGCAAGTCACATAATATTGCAACCTTTCTCCATGTATTGTATTCTTCTTAATGGTGAAGGTGTGTCATTATACAAAGAAACTTTAGATGAGTTTATATTGGAGGTTTAATTGTGATTGAAAGTCATTCTTGATATTGGCATAAGTACTTTTAATATGATGGGTAAGTAATGTTAATTTAAGTAGTGATAACACTAGTATTGCCCTAACAAATCCCAAATAATGAAGCCTTTAAGGAAGGTTCCTTGTGTACGACATATGTATAAGTATTATAATATATTACTATTAGATGAAAATTAAAAAAATAAAGTCTTCATTATTGTTATTGTTTTAGTTTTAGTAAACTATAAATTTAAATTGTAATAAGGCATTCATTATGGCTCATTGATTAAAGATAAAGTAAAATTATGAATAACCTTATAATATTAAAATTAAACTTAAAAATATTAATATATCATATTTTTGATTGCAATTCTCAAATCATCTACACAATCCTTATTTCCTAACCATGGTGAATGTGAGATGGAAAGTTAGTCTATAATCATAGGCTTAGGCTTATGTTGTCATGTCACTTAATTTTTGCATGCCATTGTTTCACCTTTTGTCGATAAAAGGAAATGATGGAATATGGATACTTATGAGAGGTTGTATTGGAGGGACAAACAAAGATAAACAGATACACCAAACATAGAGAAAAAGTGAAAGGTAACATCTAGATAATTTTGCAATATACCCTTTAGTTGGTGGATAAAGAAAAGAAGTTCATAAGTATGAGTAATGCATATGGTTTCCTATACCTTGATCATTTATAGTTGTTGTTATTTTTTTAAATTTTTGTAATTTTGTAAAATCTTATAAATGAGAACATAAAAACTTTCTTTGTTTCATATCTTCAATTGACTTGTAGAAACAACCCTAAAAAGTCCGTAAGTTTCATTAATGCATATGGTTTTGGATACCTCGAACTTTGAATTTCTATCTGCTTTGTATCTTTTTTGTTCTTCAAATTTGATATATCAAACTATTACATGCAATATTTATTTCACCTTTTAAGTTGGAAACTAGAAATAGCCCAAAAAATGGTTAGGCTTATTGTACCAATCATGTCTAAACAACAATAATGCATTGTCAACATATTGGAATAGTTATTTGATCTTTGTATATAACCTAAACAAGAGTTGAAAACTCATATGTCAACCTTCTTTTTCATTATGTTTGAACTCTTAGAATTGAGATATATAGACTTCCTATACATAGATTATCTCCTTTGGATATTATATCGGACGTGTTGCCTACAGAAAGTGAATTACTGATGATGACATATAATGCTCATCATAAAGAAAACTGTTTCCACATGGTAAAAACTTTTCTTAGTATATTATAGAAGAAGGGAAGTGTTTAGAAGCATGTTTTAATGTGGTTTACCATTAAACACTACGAAGGTTGTTGTAACTTCTAATTACAGAGCTCATAATGATATTTATTATTTAAATTTTTTTTAATTAATTTAAGTATGCAAAGATGATGATTATAATAGTGTCAAGAATGGAATGAAGATATTTTATAGATAAGTGAGTTCTACACATATAAATGGAAATATAATGAGTGTAAGGAATACCATGCCTAAATACTAAATATAACATGACTTACCATAGCTATGCTTAAAAAATAGTATGCTGCATTAAAAATAAGTAACATTTTCAATGAAAAATGGGACTATTATATATGAGTACAAAGCGTACCTTACCTAGTACAAATTATATTAATGATTGGGAATACCATAACCAAATAAAAAGTAACATAAGCCTCATTGTGAAAAATGTGGGTTGGTACATGCATATGAAATAAAGTGAGTCAATTAAAGTTTTTGTTTAATAACGTTAACTAGAAAGGCGTGTAATTAAACTTGATATTATTAAAATTTTATAGGGAAAATGTGAAGGTAACTTATTAGTACACATTAGTGCACTAAATTGTGTCTATTAAAGGTTTTGTCTAATATGGTTAACCACATTGTTACGTGATTAACCATCTTTAAGTTTAAAATATTTTTATAGATACTCTGAAGCATACGGATTGGTATATGACCATACATTAAACTATACTAGTAAGTAGGGCTACTATGAACAAATAAAAAGTAATATAAAGTCTTATATGAATGACATCAATCGTTACATAACCAAACACCAACTATGTCTATTAAAGTTTGAGATTTTGTACAAAAATATTAAGCATGCGGATTAATACATAAATGTGCATTAATATGTGTTCATTAAAGGTTTTGTTTAACATGATTTCCTACACCATTATTTAGTGAACTATGTTCTTCTTTTAAATTCAAAAGGTACAATACAGAAGACATGAATTGGTATATGAACATGTATATAAATGTGTTTGTTAAAGGTTTTGTTCAATATAGTTTACTTATGATCGTGTACAAAATTATGTGATGAAATAAGACCCAATGTAGAATCAAGAATCAAGATAGGGACATTATATATTGGCCTCCTCATATACAAACTTTACTAATACTTTATATATATTCAAGATGATGTTTATATACCTAAAATACCATCCTTCATTATAGATAAGGAAGACATAGAATCTTCATGGGATTATATTAAGCATTGAAAGAATAATAGAACATTGAAGTTTTGTTAAATGGTGGCGTCAGAAGGCATTGACTGAATGTGATTTTTCACTTTGTAATTTCTTTCCTAATTCTGGCAATTGAAATGATTGTCCAAGTTCTTCTCTCATGAAAAAAAAATTATATAATTACTTATCCAATATACCGAGTAAGGCAAAAACTCAATAAGGCCTTCTAATGCTCTTTTAACTATTACTTTAATTTTTTTCTATCCACTTTATGTAATTCACACGACTAAACAATATCATTTTTCCTTTTGAATCCTTTCCACCCATTTTCAAACAAAAACTTTCAACTTCAATAGTGGCAAATAGGTAAATATTGAGAAAAATGAAGAAAGGAACTTTAGCAGTTTGGTTGTTTACATTTTTTACCAAAACTATGATTGTGATAAGGAATATATACCCACAAAAGTTCCTTCCTGCTTTCCTCAAAGGTCTTTTTTCCCTATCCACAATGTCTCATGAGAAGACATATACTTTGATAATTTCCATAAAGAACGCAAAAGACAAACAGTAAAATATTAATTTTATGGATAAATTGAACTTTGATTGTGTGTATTCCTAATCAAAATAACGAACATTATAAGAAATATATACCTACCAAAGTTTGCTCCTTCATAACTCATTATTTCCATTTTTCAACTACGTCCCCGCTAGAATAAATATATATTGAAATAGAAAAGAAGGTACTTTGGTGTTGGATTTTCCCAATAAAAGCTATTAAAGATGAAAAGGATTATAAGCCTGTAAAGTATCAATTTTTGGCAAACAATATTTTTCCATATTCATGGTCTCTCCTTCGAAAATTGATATATATCATTATATTTGTATCACTATTCTTTTGGAAATGTATTTGATTTTATCCAATATAATAAGTTAAGAATTATCTTAGAAGTTAACTTCTTTTCTGTGATGAAACGGTGATTATTGAACGTAATGGCGAAAGTAAACAATAAAATGTGCAATATTTTCCTATGTATTGTATTCTTTTTTATGGTCAAGGCATGTTATTACCCCAAAAAAAAAAAAAACACCCTTACATGAGTTACTATTAGTAATGCCATTTTCAATGTTGGCCAGGTGTTATTAATTTAATGGATAAGTGATGTTAATCTCTAGATTGATAATACTAATACTGCCTAAACAACCAAAAAGTGAAGCCTTTAAGAAAGGATTGTCGTGTATGACATATGTATTAGTATTATAATGTGTTCATATTGGTTGAAATAAAATAAAAAACAAATTCTACATTTGTCTTATAGGCTAAAATATTATAATCTTATTGTTTAGCAAATGTCAATTTTAAATTATAATCCAACAGTCACTATGATACATTGACTAAGATAAATTAAAAACTTAGATAGTTGAATAAAATTGAAAAAAATATTGAAATTCAAAATAGCAATCTATAATGGTTGTAATTGTAATGCTCTGAGCTTGTAAACAATTTTCATTTCCTTTTCATAGTGAACGTGAGATGGAAAGTTTACCTGCAGTGGTAGGTACAGGCTTATCTTGTCATATCATTCAATTTATGCAATGGTTCCCCTTTCCGAAACAAAAGGAAATGGTGGCAATGGGAGAATTATAATCATCTGTATTAGAGGGACAATTAAAGATAAGTAGATGCATTTGAAACGTAGAGGACGATGAAATGGTGGCAGCTGAAGACTTTTATTTTACAAACATATGGTGGATAAAGAAAACAAAAAGTCCATATTGTTCTGTGTATCTTGAATTGGAAATGCTTTTTGGTTTTGATTTGTATTATTATGCAAAATCTCAAATATCATATTATAAAAAACTTTGTTTAATTCATCTCTTCGATTAATTTGTGGAAACAGTCATGGAAAATGAGAAGGCAAAGAATAAGACAAATCTCTAGACAATAACAATAATGCATCATAAGCCTATCAAAAACGTTGCATGATATTCATATGCAACCTAGAAAACAGTTGAGAACTCATCTTTTCACCTTGTATTAGATGATTAAAGAGCTACATAATAGTAGAAATACGTAGACTTCCTTAATAAAGAATAGTTCCTTTAGGCACGTTGTTACTTACAGATGCAAAATTACCATTGAGCATATATAGAATGTTCATATGGAAGAACCATCTGATATCATGGTTTGGCTTTTTGACGTACAGTATAAAAGGAGGAAATTTTTAGGAGCATATTTGATTATGGGTTACCATTAAATGTTGTTAGGTTGATCATATTCTACACTTATACATAACCTTATGATTTTATTTATGGTTAATACGTTGTTAGAAATTATTAGTTGTTTAGAATACGCACAAAGATAATGATTAAGTTGGTTTAGCTCCATTATAATATGATGATTATGTTTGTTTTGTTTAATTAAGGCATATGTTTATGAAATAAACCTATGACTACATATATGTGTCAACTTATTTGCTTGATTTTGTCAGTAATACCTTATATACAAGCCTAAACCATCTAGAAGTTAGACGATGGTATATAAATTCCTACCAATAAAAAGGTGACAGTAAATTTGTTTAATTATCTTCAGCAACTTAATTCACTGAATATATTCAAGAAAAACATTAGATAAGTTGATTTCAAATTATTTTGAAAGCTCCTTGCCTAGTTCTTTTAAATTTATTCAAAAAAATTATGCCAAGTGAATAAAAATAGTTATTTTCCAGTAAACAACTAATACAATTTTAAAGCAGTTCTTACCCTTTAGATAAAATGAAAATTTATCATTCATTTATTATATGAATTATGATATAAAAAAATTCAATTCTAGAACATAGTAAGCATGCCAGGTAGTTAGTCTACAATGGTAGCCATATGTTTGATTGGTAATGTCATTAATTTTAATTTCTTAGATAAATAGGATTATGTATTTCCCATTGCACATTCCTTTGGTGGGTTTCATAATGACATGACATTTAGTTTTCCAAAAATTGTCATCTCTACTAATTAAAAGTAGTTGTATTGAAGAGAAAAAAATAAAGATAGCCACAAATACGAATGTTAAAGGAAAAATCAAGCACTTTGATTATGTCTACCTAATCATAGTTCAATATTACATTCAAGTCTTCCACAACATTTTTTATCAGTGACTCTAAAAGCATATATACAAACATGACTTATCGCAAACTTGGAGTATATAGTGTACCCACCCAGCTGATCCCTAGGAGCCACACTCTCCAATAACAAACTTGATGAGAAGTTGCCGACAAACTGCGATACATTTATATAAGTTTAGATTTTGGATAATTTCATTAAATATTTGAAGGAAATTAACACAAAATTACAGATTAATTTCGTAATTAATCAATACAATTAATTAACCCTAGGATTGTAACATGCTATATTCAATAATTGTATCGACAAATACCTGGAATTGTGGAATAATGGAATCCATTGTTGCTTTCTGTATAGCGAAGTGACAGAGACGTAGAAGATTGACTATTGCTATTCCAAACCCTAATTAACAAAAAAGCACATACAGTTCTCAATGGGGCGACTGTATTTAAAGTCGGCTAGCAGTAGGGCCTCCTGTGCACTGCAAAATATGAGCTAAGCCTACCCATCATAGCAAGCCCATGAACAGAGGCCCAATGACACGTTAAAGAGAGAATTAACAAGCCCAATTATCTTGACATCAAATTAATTGGGGTTTGCAAAAAATTATGTTTATTGCACTAGTCCATAAAATTAATGACAAAATTCTATTATTCTCCCACTTGGACAACATAATCAACGTGAATGAACACTAGAAACAAATCTCCAAATAAATATAACAATATGTGGTCACAATAGGATGTCAAAGAAGAGCCAACAATCTCTCAATCATAAGTTCAAAATAAGGTTACAAGTACTTCAACAATATAGAAATCAAACCCGATAGGAGTACTGATAACATATATGCAAGATATTTATACCTCGATGACCTAAACAAAATATGCCACAAAGAAGTGCACACAAAATGGTGATCCGTTTATGCAATTCTAAACAAAATAGCCTAAGCATCCACCCAAGATGTCAACTGAGATTTAACAAAATATCTCATAACAACGAAATGAGACTGGGTACAAAATGTCTCCAACAAAATGTCAAATATATATAAATATTTAAATGTATCTGTGCAATACATCAATAAAGTATATGGCAATAACAACAATAGCAACACTTATAAGCAAAAGTCTTTAGATTGAATAACAAAATAGTCAAATGCAATATTGCTATCAAAAATTAAAATAAAAGATAGACTCCTACTAATCCAAGGCATCAAAAGATCTAAATAGATCCATACAAGTTACATGACTCACAAAAGCCTTAACAGTTAAGCCTTTGGTTAGAGGATCTGCCACCATAAGATCGGTGGGTATATGCTCTATACGAGTCTAAAACTCCTTAACCTTCTCTCTATCAAACATATACTTTGTATCAAAATGCTTCGAACGCTTGGAGTTCTTGCATATTTGAGAGAAGCCCACCACAGCAGAGTTATTACAATATATGGTTCGAGTTCTAGAAACACTCTCTACAAGATGAAGCTCAAAATGAAATTCCTCATCCATATTGCTTATCGAGTAGCTTCATAATAAGCCATATACTCTACCTCCATAGTTGTAGTTGATGTAAGTGTTTGTTTAACACTTTTCCAAGATACAACTCCTCCAGCAAGCATAAAGATATATCCTAATGTGGATTTGTGATCATCAGGGCGGCCACCATAATCAGAATCAAAACAACCTATCACCTCAAGGTGATCAGACATCCTGTAAGTGAGCATGTAATCTTTAATACCTTATAGGTACCTCAAAACTCGTTTCACAGCTTACTAATGACCCACACCAGGGCTACTCAAGTATCTCCCAAGTACACCAACAACAAAGGCAATATCAGGACATATACAAACTTGAGCATACATAAGACTGCCAACAGTAGAAGTATATGGGACCTTTTTCATCTCTGACTTATCTTTATCATTTTGAGGACACTAGCTATTCGAGAGTTTGTCACCTTTTTGAATGGGTGCACATCAAAGATTACAAAAGGAATCAATTCTAAACTAGTATTCAAATCCTTCATACTGACAATGGTGTTGAATACTTGCCGTGAGTGTTACTGTGAGTGTTGGAGGCAGTCTATAAGATCCTACAGTATCTAAAAGGTACTCTAAGAAAAGGACTGTTATTTAAGAAAGGAGATCAAAGAACAATTGAAATATATACTGATTCAGATTGGGCAAGTTTAGAAGAAGATAGACAATTAACCACTAGATATTATACTAGATAATTTTTGCCATTATCAGTTTCAACGATGCTCTCTGTAGTAGTTTTCTCCATTAAGTACTTGATGGTCATCAAACAGACTTTGTTAGAACAAACTCACTTGTCATATCTAACTTTATCTGCAGTGGAAGACTCAGCAGTGGTTTGTGAAAACTCATCCTCAAGGAAAGCAACATTAACATTAGAAACTGCCAAAAATAAAATTTTCAAGTATTTAAGCCAGTCTGCATAATTGGTCCCATTCAGCTTAATCAAAGAATTCAAAGCTAGAAATTAATACAATGCAAGGAGATTTAGCAAATGTATCAAGAACTAGCAAAATTGGGCAAACAACACAGCTAGGCTCTCATGAAATTGCAATCCTGCCTAAGGGTCCTGAATTACAACACAGATTACCCAGAACATTAAATTATGCCCTAAAGCTACTATCGATAGGATATTGAAAAGTTTAAAGACATATTTCAATGAATTAAACAAAACACTAGAACCACATTGATAAAGACAAACTGATAGGGTAAGTACATCATTAACATAATATCTAATATATGCCCAATAACAACATCACAACAGTAATTTGTAATAATTGGTCTCACGATAGGCGAGCTCACAATTACACAAAGTGAATGATAATAATCTAATAATAGTCCCCAAGGTTGTTCCCATAGGTTTAGTTAGCACCACAATTACAAAATTAACCATAGTAATCATATAATATAACATTATATGCATAAATTACATCCAAAATTAATTTTGGTGCATAATTACTTAACATTGAGAGTACATAAGACTTCACAAGCCCAAATAATACTAGAAACAAGTACAAAAATTTTTAAGAAAAAATTCGGAGAGTACATTATATTTTTATTAATTTTAAAATTCAGAAAAAAAATAAAAATAAAAATTATAGCATTCAAATAATTCGAAAAAAATACCATAAAATAGAACTGGGCAAATGGAGCAAACAGGAAAAATTTGGAAAAAAAAAGGCTACAAGAGGTAGCCGCACGTGCCTCCACGCGTAAGGAACGTCCAGCCAAGTCGGTGTCGTCTTCCTCGCTCGGTTGCCTAGTATTCGGGTCGCCCGACCCAGTTAGAGACCCGTTGTGAAAAAATGGCTATATCTTGCTCAATTTTGATCCGTTTTTAATGAAATTGGTGTCAATAGATTCAGAATTTAATGATCTATTAAAGCCCTCAACCAATTTACAAAAAAGTTACTTAAAATGTTCGTAAAATTTGAAGAGGAACAGTTATGGTTTGTGTTTTTTTTACTGCTATTCCAAACCCTAATCAGCAAAAAAGCACATACAGTTCTTAATGGGGCGACTGTATTTAAGGTCGGTTAGTAGTAGAGCCTCTTGTGCACTGCAAAATATGAGACAAGCCTACCCATCATAGCAAGCCCACCCATCATAGCAAGCCCATGGACACAAGCCCAATGACACGTTAAAGAGAGAATTAACAAGCCCAATTATCTTGACATCAAATTAATCCGGGTCTGCACAAAATTATGTTTATTATGCTAGTCCACAAAATTAATGACAAAATTCTGTCAATATTACCAATCATGTTATAGATGTAGCTCTTAAACTTAAAACATGCAAAGATGCTTCTTAATCTTAGTCTAACTTAACATTCTTGACGATTTCACTGTCAGTATACTTGTAGTGACATTTCAACCAATACAACTAAGAATATTTAAATAATATTCAAAGTGTGCCCATTAATGGTAATTAAATCGTACTATAACAATAAAAGTTATAAACTCATTTTAGAACCAATTTTTTAGGAACTTTATGTACATATATTTGAAAGTAAGAGTTCTCCTATAAGATGTAGATTCCTTCCCACTTGTCACCAACTCTACACATGTAACATTACTCACACTCACCTTTAAATCCTTCATTACCTAAATTGTAATATAATTGTCAGGTTACTTTTAAAATATATTCCCTATCTAACAAGGTACTATTCAATATATATTATTTGATTCAACTTCCTCTTTTTCTTCTATTTAGTTATTGTCTCCTCTTTTCTTCTCCCACTTTCATCTTTTTCTTTATTTATCATCAACATCTTATACTTTGGGACATCTTTGATTTTTTGGGTCTATCATTAGTGCATCTTCATGCCTCGGGAACAACTTCTAAGTATTCACCTCTGTCATAAGCACCACATCATACCTTGAGACATCTTCATATTTATTTTAGTCTATCAATGATGTATCTTCACACCCCAGGACTAGTTTCTCAGTTTTGATCTTTGTCATCAATATCACCTCGTGCCTTAGGATTTTTCTCTTCTTTGTCATTAAAATCAAGTATCAATGACAATTTTTGTACATAGTAAATGTGAAACACTTACATACTAACCCAACATTCTTAAAAAACTTAACAACTTTACTTCTAACCTCTTGTAAAGCCTTCCTCACTTTCCTTGTAGCTTTCTAGCCATTATGATGCTTGGTTAACCGATCTTTATTATAAACAACCATCCACGTCTAACATATATCAACATATATTAATGAATTATAATTTTTCCCATTCAATTTATTAAAACGTGGCTACAAATTTTTCAAAATCAAAATTATCATTGGCTTTCCTATACATTTCCTCCAATATCTTGTCATCTTTTAGCACCTTATCAATACTCTCGTCATCCTAAATTGAAATCTTAGCCATCTTCCCCCAGTTGAGTAGATATCATGTCAAGATAATAAATTAGCAAACAATTTTAACTTGAGTTAGTTTTAATTAATTACACAACATATACACTTCTATTTTAACTAACGACAATCAAATTTCTACCACTTATGACTTACCATCAATATAGTTACACATCAACCTATAGAAGGCAATACACATTTTCCCTCTATGCTTTCAGATGAAATGTTCCAAACCAAGCTACTAATATTCATCAACATTGATAATGGTACAACTATATGCTTATATCATTATTAGCATTGGGACATACAAAAACACCTAACATATATAGGAGAAAGTTAAACCTGAAACATTATTCTATCTGCACACCCCTCACTTTATTGAGTATACACTATATAATGATATGTCAATCATAAAATTTTCCATTCAAAGCCTTATTAATGTAAACTTATTATTTTTTCTTTGTAGTTGCTTTATTTTATTTAGAACCCTCATAATCAATGTTTTGGTATCACCATTAATGTCATCCACTTGATCTTGCCTTATTATGAATGTTAATTCATCAGGAACAATCCTTGTACATAAATTATAGTATACATCTATCCTTACCCTAAACCTCTTTACCTCTCTCAGTTCAATAAATCCTATGCCAATGGTCCATTTAATCTACTCCAAATTAATGGTCTACGTCAATTCAAACATCTTCTCACAATAACACCTTATTTAATAACTCTACAAGTATTGAGGTTGCATTAGTCATAATCATATGCAACAATATTACTTTATAAACATACCATATTAGTATAGCTTTATTTGGTGCAAGTTTCAGACCTTGTTCTTCATTTTCAAACTCCACTTACTTGTTCCTATAATAGAAACTTCATACCTAACAAATATTTTTAAGTTTTATATCAAATTAAGTTTACATACAATTCATTTTAATATTAAATTACTCGGTCATTACATTCCTTTTAACATTTCTAACTTTCTTCTTTCCTTCTTATAGAGGAGAGGGTGCTCTAATTATAGTTTTATCCTCTTTTATGGACTATGGCAATTAAAATATCAATGTAAACCTCAATCAAATTATCACACAACACATCTATTACAAAAAAATGATATTTCCTAATAAAATATCACTAGGATCTGTTACACGTAATAGATATAAACCCAATACTATGGAAATTACAAACTAACAAAATCATATTATGACCATCTCCATACTCACCACCTTAGTCATTTTCAATGATCCCACTAATATCCACAATATAAGTCTAAATGCATCAATAAATATATGTTACATAACAATAAAGTGTACACATATAAGCCAAATGGGAACAATATTGACTACTCACTGTGACTTTTTTCTTTCAAAAAAGGGTATGTCAACACTCCAAAACTATGTTGTTTATTAGCTAACATGTGATGTGTAAGAATGATTACGAGCAAACTAGGGATGCTTAATCGAGGATTATATCATATATAATTAACAAAAATAAAACAACAAGATACTAAGAGCTATTTACACAACATCTGAAGGAAGCTTTGGATAAAAGAAATTACATGTTTACCCTTATATATTGGAATTTTTAAAATCTGGACATAATATTAGGTAGGAAGATTTTTGTTGTAGCTTCTCAAGGAAGCTTTGTTCATGTATTTTTTTTACCCTTGAAATCGTGAATTACTATAAAGAAAATAGTTTGATGAATGATCATATAGCAATTTGTGTCTTTTGAAATGGGGCCTTCAATATTTATCATAATAAAGCAATTAAGCACATAACTATGTATTTGTACAAGCGAGTAAAAAATTAATTCCATATAGATTGATAATAATCTATATCCTTCAACAAAAGATAACATAAACATGTTTCACCACATAGGTGTGTAAATAACTATATACAATGTAACTACTAAAAAACATATTTTATACAAACATGTGCATTAATTTGTGGCTTTAACATTTATTTATTCAAATTTTATACTAAAAACATGATCATGTATTTAATCGTGTTATTCAAATCATTTAATGAACACAAATTGATGCTTGAATATGTACCAATTTGTTTACTTCACATTGTCTCGTAAAAATTTCAAATAATAACACGGTTGACCCTATTACTATATAGTTAACCGTGTTAAACATGACCTTTAATGAACATACTATGGTGCATGGGCGTGTACCAATCTATATCCATCATTTCAAAGCTTTGTATTATTTTAAATAGGTAATGGAAACCTACTTTTATATATGTTACTGATAGGATTGAATTCTCTTATATTTTCTTATGTATTTCCATGTGATTTCAATCCTATTCTCAAGATAAAATACTTAATTTGTGTTCAATTTGTGTTGACTACTAGGATGGATATGTTGATATATATTTGAGACCAAAAAGACAAGATGTTCAAAAGTAAATTGGAGCACAATTGTTTAACAAAGAAAAGGCCCAAAAAAAAGATTAAAGCTTATTGGTGGACTGAAATGGCAGCGTACAACATGCGCTACTTTTCACACAACAATGAAAGAAACCTAGGCATGAGGGGGACGTTTATTCGTCCCATCAAGAGGGGAACAGTGGCGGCAACAGCAAAACACACAGGAGTGTGAAAAATTAAGGAGGACTTAAAACCAAGCAACCTTATTCGTCCCATTACACTACAATGAGGGCATGAAAAGAGGAGAGTTTCAACTTGGTGGTCAATTTAGCTACGACTAGGACAGTGAAAAGAGAAGGGGTCTTTGGTGAGGGCTACAACATGAGGCTTAAAGCATTTTTTTGAAAAAGACCCATGAAAGATTAAATGTCCTGAGGCCGGTTCGGAGGAGACATCGACGTTGATGACCTGGGTTAAGTATTTTTTATTATTATTTTATTTCTTTCTCTCATTAAGAATTCATTATGTTATCCTATGTTAATTGATTTAGGTTGTGTGTATAGATAATTGGATTTTTGTTATCATGTGGTTATTTGTATATGAACTCATTGGATATTGTGAGATGATGATTTTAATGCGTTCATTGAATCATTAATTGCAAACCCATTGTTATAATTTTGATATACTCCATAATTGTTATGTTAAAATTTATGCGTAGCGACTAATGATTCGTAATCATTAAGGATAACATGACCTAAGTTAAATGATGCATCGTATATGGTTGTTGTCTTGATTAATCGATTTTCCTAATTCATAATGCTATTGCCTAATTAAATCTAGAGATTGTATCCTAGGTTGTTCGGTGGTTAGGTTTAATTGACGATCGTATCTTGATTAAACAAAACCTAAGGTAAAACTCAGGTTAATTGTTAAGCCATGATTAATAGTTACTAAGAGAGGTTAAAGAATAACAAATTAATGAAATATACTTAATTAGGGTGTATGTCGAGATTGAACCAAAGAATCAGGTCCCAACTGAATTCCCCACTTTTATCATATTTTGCATGTTTTCTTTAATTTGTTTTTATTAGTTAGTTTCATTTTATTTTCTTCTTTCAAAATCCAAAATTCCCGTGTTTTTCCTAAACACCGATTAATTTCATTTCATAAACTTTGCACACACTCTCTGTGGGATCGACCTAGACTCACCACTGGTATAGTAATAGGTCTAGATATTTTATTTTGACAAGCGTAACAATGCGCAGTCAAATTTTGGAGTCGTTACCGGGGAGTGCGGTATTTTAATTTTTATTTGTGATTTAATTGGTGTTTTTTATATATTTTTTTGTAATTGATTTCTTTCTTATTATTTGGTGATCTTTTCATTTTTTATTTTGTGTTTGATTTTTTTTATATGGACGGAAGTAATTTCTTTTATAATTTATATTCTCAATCCTATAACAATGTTTGGACTGATCAACCTAACTTTAGTTATGGATGGGATAATCATCAGAATTACTTTCATGATAGTTTGCAGCACGCACAACAATTCTCATACAGACTAGAAGCTTCCTATCACGTCTCCGGTCTATCTTTGGAAGAGTTGAATAATATTTAGAAAGCTAATACTTTGCAAATACAACAAAATACTCTACAATTCTAGAAGGATGGACGGTAATTTCCAAGAAACATATGGTTTAGTGCCCAAGATTCGGAGAGCCAACACGATTTAGATCCATCTTTAGAAGAAATTGTTAAGCATATTGCTGCTAACAATTTACAATTTCAACAGGATATGCAGAAGTAGTTGCAAGAATTCTGACAAGAGACCAAAATAAGTCAACAAAGGATGGAACACCTAATGGGTCAAATGGCAATAAGTCTCAATCGCCTAGAATCGCAAGGCGAAGAGGAACAGCCGTATCAACTCGAGGTGTATCTAATGGACGTTTGTTCAGAAACTTTACAAAGTGATGAGGAGCTTAAGAATTTTGAGGTCAACCCTCAACGAATTGCTTGTGCCAAAGTTGAGAAGGAGCTTGAAGCCGAAAGGGACACATCTTTTAGCTCGGAGGTAAGTACTAAGTCCATGATTATTTTTTAGACTAACTCTTTACCTTTACACAACAGATTGGAGGAATTAAATGATAAGAAAAAGATGAAGAGACATTCTAAATATTTCTAGAGTGTATAGACTCAACCGAGATTGAGAATCGGAGGATAGGGAAGATGCTAAAGGAGAATGATGATCAACTAATGCCCTATCCGGAACTACCTCGCATGGAGGAGCTGCATGTGATACCTGAAGATCATAATTTTGTCATGTGAGGGGAAGAAGGACTCGACCTTAAACAAAGGCGCTTCTTGGGAGGCAAACCAAGGGAAGTAAATTTCTTTTCCTTTACATTTTCGCATTACTTTTTATATGCATGTGTGTTTTTGAATTTGTCTGTTTTACTTATTTTTAAGTTTTCAATCAAAATGAGAGAAAGAATAAAACAAATGAAAAAAACATTTGCTCATTTTCTATTGCTTCTATGATTATATAATCATGATTAGAGTGTGGATTGACTAGAGAATTTCAGAGCAACTTTAGCATGTACTTTTTCTGTTGTGATTGGTCGATATGCATTATCTTTAGAAGAGTAGTGACTAACGGTAGACAAAACCGATGAGATTTTGAGCCTTATTTGACTAACAAATCCATATCAGTCTCATTGCTTTTGATAATGTGTGACCTTCATGACATATACATCCTAATTTTGCGTTGAATTTCTATTTGAGACCACATTTTTATCAAATGCATTAACATGGATATGATTAGGCATTCTTTGTTTTTCATAAGCTACATTAGCTAAATAACCTAGCCCATTAACATGATTTTTCCCTTGTTAATCCCCTTTAAGCTTTATACCTTTCTTTTTGTATAAACCACATTTTATGCTTTTAAATTTAACCAAATGTCCTACCCAAGTCATAAAGCTAGTGGAACATTTGTGATTGTTAAGTTTGTGGGTATACAAAATTCTAAATGTGAGGGGTGTACATATATGAGGGTTGATTATAATGTTGGGATGTTATTTTATGTCTTATCATTGAAATTCCCATGTTAATGTAGTTTATTTTAATTTTTTATAAGGAAAAGAAAGGGGATAAAAGAAAAAAGGGAAAAGAAAAGAAAATGAAAAAAAGAAAGAAAGAATAATGAAAAAATTGTTAAAAATAAATTTATCAAGGAGGAATTGCATAAGTGTTGAAAAGTTGTCTATGGTTTATGAATCTTCCTAGAGTTGTAATGAACGTGTTATTTGAATATGTTGAATATGAGGTAGATGTTGGCTTAGAAGGTTCGCTCTTGTGATTTCAATATATTGTTGGCATAAATTGTATGAGTGATTCCTTCGGATTGATATATGCTTCATGTGGTTTGTGTATAAGAGCTTAATGAGGCTGTGAATTATAAATGTTGCACTCGTCATAGCTGACGGTACCCAGATTTTGATGAGTGTTGCTTTGTTTCACTATCTTTGATGACTTTCATGCTACTTGACCTAAATATATCTCACCTTACCTTTACCCACATTACAACCCTAAAAAAGTCTTTGATTCGTGATTTTACATGTGAACATTAGTGGTGGAGAAATGAAATGATATGCGAAGTTAAGGATTGTTATGATCATGAATGGTATTAAGCATACCTATGGATATATTTTAGTTAAACACATTTTTTGAGTCTACCATTAGATTGCTCAGTTTTTAAAGATATTGAATATTGATTGATCATGAGTAAAAGCTTGGAATGTTGAAATCTTGCTATGATTTTTGAAAGTCACTCATCTTTGCTTGTGATTATATTGTCTTGGAAAATATAGGAATTGAGTAAATATTTCGAGTCTTTAGGCTTAATTTGGATGTTTTGCCCGAGGATGGTCAAAGACTAAATGTGGGGGTATTTGATAGGATTGAATTATCTTATATTTTCTTATGTATTTCCATGTGATTTCAATCCTATTCTCAAGATAAAATACTTAATTTGTTGGACCCCGTTTCTGGAGTCCAACAAACCGGAGTTAAAACAAAGCCCGTCAGCCCACAAGGGTGGCGTGCCCACAATAGCCAAACATTATCATCATAATTTTTTAGAAATCACAAGCAAAACTCAATCATATTTCATTAATGGATCTAAATAAATTTTATACAAGCTCATTACAAAATACAAAATACACATGATACAATTGAATGCTTATGCTTGATATGATTCTAAAATACAAAAATTCCTTAATTAACTTCATTACAAAAGTCTCTATCTATCTTGGAGTCCCGATGTCTTGCAAAGATTGCTATTCGTCTCTTTCTACACCTGAGGAGGGAATCGTGGGGTGAGCTACACAACTCAGTGGCTAATATATTTATAGCCATTAGCAACGAGCCACACAATCAAACATGCATATACTTCATATATTCATATATGTCTATATCTTATTGGGCTAGCAATTTCAATCATTCACTATTCAAATTCACAACTCATAGTTCAACATGTCATCATATAGAACATGTCAAGTGTAATTAATCATTAAAACATAACACTCAATCTTGCATCATAACTTGAGTAATCAAAATGCAAATGCACAAAAAATGGCTCGAGGGTTCTGTGAACAAAATGAAGAAACCGAAGTTTACTCCGTGAACAAAACGAATCTACTTTTCAAATTTTGTTTGCCACAAGTGGGTAGTCGAGAGAAGGCTTTATGTTGACATGCACGTGACTACGAAATAGTTTCTTTCTCACCCAAACAGAAGCACATAATCATGCTCAAATCATTTTATCAAATGCTTTCATACTTTTCATGCTCTTTCCTT